>JASNJN010001549.1:0-10411 GCA_030180075.1 Mikrocytos mackini
TTTGGAGATTGTCTTAGAGATTGGTCCTTTAACACACCTTTTTTATTTATGTTAGAGGCCTTATTTCTTTCTAAAAACACGATTAAAACGTTTTCCACGTGTTCTGGGGGGTCTTATTAATTTTTTGTAAATGATTTTTTTTCGAAGGTGGGACCCTTGCGGCCCCCTTCGAAAAAAAATTAGAATTTCAATATTTTCACCCATTTTTCAAAAAACAGGCCAAAATTGACCCGTAACCAAAATAAGACCAATAACGCATGCAAACAACCCCCAAAATACTGTTAATAACTTTCAAAAAAGGTGTGTTCCTCTAAGATTTTCAATATTATCTTCTTATTACAAGTAAATCGTGGCCCGTCAGCTTTTACTAAATTATTTACAATGTTTGTTAATTGTTTATAGGTGTTTTCTAATATATTTGGTTGTGAAAATTTCTCTGTCTCGTAACAAAGTACATTTTATGTTTTAAATCGAGTACTTGTGCAGGAATGTTTAAAATACTACAAAACAAATTAAACCCATATATATGCGATACATATGCCAACGCCCTGTTATTGAATTTCCTTGATTTTATGTTGGTATTGATATGTGTGTTTTCTTTAAAAAAAATTTAAATCTTTAAAAACTAGGAAGAGAATGTAGCGTCTACATGTGGCCGCATGAATAAAGATGAACTCCACCCTTTTACACCCACAACAAGAGTACATAGGCTTGTTACAGAACAGGAATTGTTGAGTTATTCTCACAAGTAGCCAATCTAAAATTAAAGTAGTAGAACGACCACGACAGCTTTCTATAATCTTCATAAGCACCATAACAGCGACAATAGATACTTGGATTACCATACATGCGAAGTAATTAGTCACAAGACGTGTGGCTTGTTCATTGAAGAGTTTGAATAATATATTAAAGATAAACAAATATTACACTTCAATATGAACCACAACAACCTTATATTATAGGATAAATGAATAAAGTACAATGGATACACAGTGAGGGTTTCCGAATATTGGATAGATCTAGACTCTAGGGGTGAATGAAATGAATTGGCATGGAATTGTAATACAAAATGACGGGAATTATTATAAATGATAGGTAATTAATGTGTTTTATTTGTTATTATGTAATTATTTGTAACTTTGTTTTGTTTTAAATTTTATTTTTTGTTACTAAACACTTTGTATAATTGTTTTTTCAAACTTACATTTATATTTATGCAAAAAACTATATCATGCAACAATGAATGATCTGAATGGGAAACAGCGACATCATAAAAAATAAAACACGTTAATTAGTTGTCATTTATAACATTTTCCGGCATTTTTATTATAATTCCATGCTAATTCATTTTAGGACGGACTATTTTCCACTCCAATAACTGAAATTTTGTATTGCTTATTTTTAGCCCAAAATGACTTGTATCGTTTCCCAGGGAATATTAAACAAAACAATGGGCCCAAATTTATACTTAATTGCTGGTGTCAAAATACCCCTTTATAATTGAAGATTTTCGTCGATTTTAAAATTTTAATTTTTATAAAAAAATAATAATGAAAAAAACCTTATTTGAACCCCATAATGCGTCAATTACCGGTAATACCGGTTTCATATCATAACAAACGATACCGGTATATTTTTATATAACGATAATTGGAAACTCTAGTTTCATTATAAGGTTTAAATCAGACATGAGATTTTGACGATTTCCGGGCCCGACCCGAAACGGGTAGGGCGGGCTCGGGTCGAAAATGAAAATCATTTTGGTAGTAAAAATTTTGGACTTCCGAAGATTATTGATCAAAATAGTGCCATATAAGTGTGTAAATAAACTTTTTGATTGCAACCAAACAGAATTATCACTCCAAATATAGTTTATTCCACTTATTTAAATTTTCGAATGGATTCTGTTAGTTTAAAAGGCGATATTGTTAATAATTTTGGCCTTTCGTGATTTGTTGAGAATTTTGGCGATTTTGGGACCTTCTTCCGCCTGAATCCGACCCGATCGTGTACGCTCATGTCTGGTTTAAATATTAAATTCAAAATGACATAAAAATAAAAAATAATTTTTAATGATTTTTTGGTAATTGCCAAGTTTAAATAAAATATAAACATGTATGGTTTATATCCTTGGTTTCAAAGCGCAAAATGGAATAACTCGTTTGATATATGACCTAATATGATTTTTAACATATCAAATACAAGGGTATATGTCCAGTATATAAATAACACAATAGTCATGATTTTGAGTTTGCAAATTATTTATAGTGTTTTATTACATGGTGGAAAATTATTATTACAAACATGCTAGTAAAATGAACAAAAAAATTTTTTTGTTAAAATTATGATTTTAATTTACATGGGCGATCGGAAAGGAAAACTCTTCCGACCGACCCGACGTCGAAGTCGGTCGGAATCGTAATAGAATTTTTAATTTTTGACAACTCTGCATCAAACTCATATATGCTACCCCACTTCGGTCCTAACATCCTTAGCATTTTGAACAAATAAATATAGACACCAAATAAGAAGATGACCTTCAAATATTCTTACAGTTACGTTCACCTAATCACTCAGAAGTAAATAAATGTCTTTACATACACGCTCATTAAAGATAACTTGCTTTTAAACATGTTCGCCAATCAAGGTATAGAGTTCCCAATTTTCTCGGAGAATTTATTTCCCGGGAAATATATGGAATTTTTGATATAATCATTTTTATTAGTAAGGCTCGGAAAATAAATTAAAAAATTAAAATTACATATTTGAAGTAAAGACCGTCAAAATTCCTTTAATTTGATAACATATTTCAGTTGCCATATTTTGAATTTTAAAAATTCACTTGTATTACAGTCAACTCCGGATATAACGAAGTTCGGTTATAACGAAGTCGTCAAAAATGGTACATTTCCCTCTATAATTTTGTTCGTATATAACAAATTATCGCTTATAACGGGGGTAGTTGAATTTTAACGAATATTGAAATTGAATTTTACGTCCTATGAGATATTCCCAAAAATCAAAATTATGGAAATACATACTAAACGTATATATTCTTGGTTGGTATCAATACTTTCCCTTGCAAATTGCTTAATTTGTCATAACTGGATTTTTTTATCGGATATAACGAAGTTTTTTGTTATATCCGGAGTTGACTGTACAAAAAACCATATATTTCACATATTCGGGTATTTTATCACATATTTCCCATCCCTGGTAATTAATGATAGAAATAATCCGAATAAACCCGATTAGCATATTGGGTGCTATTGGCTTAGTTAGCTTCAATTTTAATTGTTTGGTTAGGATTTCTATAATAAATGACAAAATATTTGGTAAAAACTCATATCTCTGAATTAATAAAGAAAATTTTTTTTTTTTTTTTTAATAAAGAAGATAAAGAAATAATTAATTAATATGATAGTTTCCTTTATCTTCATACTACGCTGTCCTCCTGACCCAATTTCCCAGTTCAAAATAGACCTTGTAAACTATTTTATAAATCATTTAAAGAATACATACAATTTGCAAGCATAAATTTTGACCGTTTGTCAAAATACATTTAAAAGTAGAAGTCCCTAATACTTATTGCATTATTAATATGACAAACTTATGTTATATGCTTGTACCCATATTAAAATATGCCCTTTTTGGTTTAGGGATTAATTTATTTTACAACAATTTCTTTATGAAATTGTACATGCATAATCTTTAAACTAAAATTTATTATTTATAAATATTAAATTAAAAATCTGGTATTTGTTTATATTTTCGCAAATATTTCCACATTGATATCATGTGTATTAGACTTGTTACTTATACAAACATACCAAGCAATATTTAAAAGACAAAGATTTCTTTGAATTTTAAATTAATTCGCAACATATTTTATTGCTATTTATTAAAATTAATTAAAGTATCCACTCGTCCATTTTGTTATTCCCAATCATTTCCTAAATTCCCTTCTTATCTTCCCCAAGCTTTTTCTCGCCTCCACCATTTAGACACCAAAGTTACTTTATGTTGTTCCACCTTTCTTGGTCTTTCTTAATGGCATATGTATTTCTATGTTCTTTAAGAAGGTTAGAGAGTGGCATTAAAGATCTACACGTCGCTCTTTTATGTTGTAGGCTTGGAATCCGTGTTTTAAGAAGTTTCTAGGCTGTTGGTTTATGTTCCTATTTGAGTARRCTTTTAGGAAACATTTTAGACACTCGTTCTTGGTTTAATTGTTTACTTGAAGAAGATAATATATACTTTAAATTGGATAAATTTGAATATCATTTAAAGAAACTAAAAGAATTGAGTAAAGAAATGTTTAAACTGTGGATTAATAATCGTATGAAATATGATTTAAGGAAGATTTTGGAAAAATATGTTGCTATTACTAACGAAGGATCCATTTTGGAGAAATTGTTTATAACAATAAGTAATTAACTCTATATTATTGCTTCAACAATATTCTTAACTTTATTAATATTATAAAGAAATATTATATTTTTCTTCTATTTGAATTAGAAATAAAAAATATTTTCGAAATCTTTAAAAATTTTAGAATAACAAAAAATAATTTTAATGTTTTCTTAGAAATGTCGATTTATTCTTTAAATGTTTCAGACTTGGTTTGTATTAAAAGTATTTAATGTAAATATTTATTAATTGTAAATTTAAAACCCTATTTATTTTTACTAATTATGTAACTAAAAGATATCCAATGTCAAAGTTATTATCTTTTTTGGATTAATATAAAACGGCCGACAGTTTTCTGAAAATTATGTTGTTTGTGAGTTTATCTATTAAGTATACGATTTTATCTTTTGTGTTTGATGTCGGAAATCCTGAGGGATGTTGGGTTTAGTTGTCTGCCTTGCATGTTTTTTTGTTTTTGAGTAAACCTAATTTAAATTAAAACACTTTATTTTCAAACCATKTGGGAAATAGCAACCATTTATTATTTATTTTTATGGTCGTGTAATCAGTTATGGCTCGATAGAGATCGTTACATGTTAAAAATTAGAAAATCATTTTTAAAAACTTAATCTCTTAAAAAGGGTACAACAAAAGATTCTGGCGGCAAAAGCCTACAGTCAAACCCTCTATAACAAACAAAAACTACAACAAATTCGCGTAGTACAATCAAAAATTTGAAAATTTTCGCCAATTCCCTACCAAATTGTTCGAAAAAAATTTTCGTCAATAATAATATTTTCCGAAATTTTTTGTAGAAATTATGTTTCTGTACTAGAATGATTAAATTTAATGTTATGAAAATTTATGAAAATGTATTTTTTAAAATTTTACTATCGGAATTTTAATCCAACAAACAACACAGAATTTTTTCCAAATATGTGAAATTTGCTGAAATTTTTGATCATAAATGGTTTGTTTTATTTGGTATGGTTTCTAAGATATAATATGGCATTTTAAAGAAATTTTGATGTCCATTAACAAATTATTTTTGAAAATGTACTTTTTTGGCGAAATAAATTTTGAAATTATCAAAGAAATATCATAAAGAGTGGTTTAAAAAGCTTTTTTCACTTTTCAAAAATTAATTATGTTTTAATAAATGTTGATAGAAATGAAAAACACATTTATAGTATGATATAAATTTGTACCTCGGCATGCATTGAAAAATTCTACCAAGAACTACTCCTCGTATAACAAACAAAAATATTGACTTTTACAAAACTTTGTTGTATCGAGTGTTCACTGTAGTTCTCTTTATAATTTTGTTTGGATATAACAAATTATCATTTATAATGGGGGTATTATAATTTTGCCGACCTTTGAAACTGAATTTTACGACCTCTGAAATATTCCTATAACACCAAATTATAGAAATGCATATTAAACATATTATGTTTCTGGTTGGTATCCAAACTTTGACCAACAAACTTCTTAATTTAACATAAACGATTTTTTATTCGGATATAACAAAGTTTTTCGTTATGAGCAGAGTTGACTATATTTATTTTCATATTATATTCAAACTGAGCTCTCTTATTTATTTACTGAAAACCAAATCAACATATGCTGTTTGAATGAGATGAATTTGTCAAGCAGGAAACATATCTTTAGAGAAAATAATGTTGTTAATATTTTAGATAAATTATCGATAAAGCTAAAAATTTGACCTTAAAAATCATGATTTCTAAATAACTCTGTATACAATATACAAATCAGCTTTGATTTTAAATCATCAGCGAATAGCTATAAAATTTTTAAGGACATTATTTTCCACTCCAATAACTGAAATTTTTTATTTCTTATTTTTAACCCAAAATGACTTATATTGTTTCCCAGGAAATATTAAACAAAACAGTGGGTTCAAATTTATATTTAACGGTTGGTGCCAAAATACCCCCTTTATAATTGGGGATTTTCCTCGATTTTGAAATTTAAAATTTGAAAATAGAAAAAGTGCAATTTATAAAGAAAACTTGTCGAACGAAAGCAGTAAATAAAAATCCAACCCCAACGTTTTGTTTTAAATTAATTAAAAACCAACGTACGTCGGGGTCGTTTATTTTCCAATTTTTAAAGTTTATTTTGTATAAATATCAGGTTTTATTAGTTAATAATGCTATTGTCTAATGACTATGCTGTCTTATCTTATCTATTAATTAGCATTGCACAAAGAAGATGATATGAAATATTTTAATAAAAAGCGTAATTTTTTATTAAACATTATTATAAACACGTGTAAACTTCATAGAAATCTGTGGATTGATTCATTAATTTTTACAAAATTATCCCCAAAGTTTATTTTTATGTTTGAAGGGACCCTTGCATGAGATACGACAAAATAAAATTTCTTCAGCATTGTCCAATTTTTATTATTATATATAAAACACTATGTGGTGGTTAAAAAAGGGAAATATTGATACATCAAAGAGTTTTATTCGCAGATTTGTATGAAAACTGTAGGTTTTTGTTTTTCAAAAGTTAAATTTTGGAAGATTCAACAAAAAGTTTGGGCTCTGTTTATTCCTATCCAGAACACAGAAGTTTAGTTAATTTATATATATGACGAATCTATGAGCTAACGTCTTTAAGAAGAGAAAGTTGTGAATTATAAGTTTTAAGTAAATTTTAGAAATACATAGAAACATGAACATAAATAACTTTTTATACCAACAAGTAAACAACAAACGGATCAAGTTAGATCCTAACCAAATGATATTAACAGTATCCCAACCTATTACAACCTATTACAACACCAGCGGGATACGGCAATTTGAATTCAAATGCTGAAGAAATTTATGTACATGGTAGTACAGAAGAACAGAGGAACAATTCACAACTTGCAGCATACATACTAAAGACAGACGAGACTCATAAGAATGGAAACAATCAACAGTATGGTCGTTCTATTTACACTTCACCATCGGGTGCTAATAAAGAGATACTAAGTTTCAAGACTTCAATACAGGGAGTAGAAGGTCCCACAGTGAAGATTGAAAAGCTAAATCCTGGGGTTACTAATCCAGAAGACATACCTGAATGGATCAGGTCATTCAGATACTTGAGTTGTGTTAATCAATGGGATTTGAAAGATCAATACTAATGATAAGTTTTGCTATTTCTCCTACATTACAACCCTTAATAGAAGGAGTAGACAACATAGAGACAGCCATTACTAATGTAATACAGAAATTCTTTCCTAAAACAGAATTCTTTAAATATGAAAGAGAACTTAAGTCAATCAAATCAACATCTTTTCACACAGTAACTGATTATGTATCACAAATTAAATTCTTGGTTGACTTAGCTAATCACTGTATTGCAGAAGAAACATTACTAAAAAGGGAAATCTATACATTTTCTTAAAAGGATTAACAGCGACACAAAGAAACTATTTACTTCCTTTTGGCATAATTAATATTGATCAGGCTGCCTTACAACTTGATCAAACTCAATCCCTGGTAACACAATTTAGTAATAATAATTACAGTTATCAGAGAAAAACAAACCATAGCTCCTATAATAGAAATTATAACAAAGAAAAGTGGTGTTCTTTTCATAGAACTAATAGCCATAATACAAACGAATGTTATAATAAAACCAATAATCACAATACAACACATAGAAGAAATACATACTGCTCATATCATAAGTAGGGTCCGGATAATATATGATTCCATTTTTTCATATATATTCATATATTCGACATAAAATTCAGGAAAATTTTACATGCAAAGTCATATATTTCCATATACATGGTGTCTATTTTGGAGTCGAATCCGAAACTTAAAAATTAAAATTTGGATGCTTTTACACTCAAAGAATACTTATAAAGTATTGTTACATGTCTAGGTGTCGTTATTTAGAACATTTACGAACTTTTGATTGATAAAAATAAGTTTTGGCAAACTGGTTTGAACAAAATACACGGTCATCAAAATTTTTTATATTTTGACGTTTGGCATGATTAAAACATCAAAATTGTTTTAATTTATCAAAACAAACCATTGGGAGCATTTTTGAGGATTTTTAAGAGTAAATTTACAAATTTTATTTTTTATGTGACAAAAAGTTTTGTCGAATATAAAACATAATTTTAGTACGTTTTGAACCACAAAAATTTGTACAACTTACGTCGCCACAACAACTAAATCGGGTTATATATTCAAAACTAGGAAAAAAAACATTAAAAACATAATTTATTTCAAAAATYAAYWTCCGACTTCACCAAACACATTATATTCAACACGGAATTGTATATTGGAAGTGATTTTTGGAAGCCCTTGAATTACCTTTACTATACATACCACAATGTATGTTTCTGACGATTCATTAAGATATAATACCAGAAGAAGACAGTACTCCATCTCATTTCCAACTCTTGATCATATATAGGGACTTTAACTAAGACTCACATCAATTAAAAATCTATTCGATGGGTTGTAAAAAGAATTCTATGAAATATAGGGTGAATAAAGTTAATTAACACGCGACTGTTTCTCTTCTTAGACTTTAAATCTATGGGGAAGGAGAATATATCCAAAGTTGACAAACAGTACTTATTGGGCATGCTTTATGATGTAATATGTTTGAAAAAGCATTTTACTAATTTCGAAGATGAATTATCAGGGGTACATTTAACAAAGAAGTACTTAGATAGAATCTCGAAAATGTAAATTATTATAGAGAAAACTAACGTTCAAACATCTGAATAAGTTTGAAAGATGAGATTCAAATAAGAGAGAAGTATTGGATTTAAATTTCTAGAATAAAGCTGGTTAAAGAAGAATTCCAAAAGAAAAGATCACACATGTTGCCAAAACTAAATGATAATATGGTCAATAATAATATAAATATTTATTATATAATTTAGAAATGTATAAATAAACTAACAGATTATTTAGACGAAAAGGATATCGCCAATAGATTGGACAATATTATTAAATATTTAGATAATTATTAGGGATTGAAAAAATATACTAATAAAATTTTGAAAATCGTCAAACCATTTTATACGATCCTTTATCGCTTTAAACTCAAGCATAAACATATAATGTATGCATTTTTGATGCTGATGTGCCTGGGTATATTCCATGTTTATCGGGATATTTTCAAATTTTAAAAGTATATATGAAATATAAAGATAAGTTGCAGACGTATATAGATTTCTTCAGGGAACCAGGCCTTGTTAGAGACGGAGAAAGACTTTTTTGCACTTTGTGCAAAACCCCCGTCTCTATCGTTAAGCGATCTTGTGTTCAGCAACATATTGGAAGTGAAAAGCATACTAAGAACAAGACTAAAAATACATGCCAGACCTTAATTACAGGCGGAACTCTTCTGACACAAGGCAATTTCTCCAAAGACTTAACCAATGCCTTTATGCGAACAAACATACCCCTTCATAAAGCCGATAGTCCCATCATCTCTTCTTTTCTATTCAAATATTCTGGATTTTCAAGCTTTAACTCAACATACTTACGTAAAAAATACGTGGAAGAACTATATAATCAAACGATGGACACTGTACGTGGCGTTGTTTCATGGAACAAAGTTTCAATTTCTTTAGATTTCACAACTGATTTCTTACAACGATCAGTCGGCATATTCACAGTAACACCACTTGTCTCAGAGCGACCCTTTTCTTCTTATGTTGTAAACTTCTCTATTTTGCCCCGAGTAAACAGTCAGACAACTTCACAGTTTTTTATGGACAGTATGCAGAAAATTTACCCAAACAGGATACTATTCGACAATGTATTGGCTTTCAATACAGATGCTGCGAGCTACATCAATAAAGCCAACAAACACCTYACAGCAATATGATACACGTACATTGCATGGCGCATTCTTTACAATTGCTGTCAGAATACACAAGAAACCACTTCATAGAAGTCGACAAAATCATAAGCAATGTTAAAAAGCTGTTCTTGAAATGCCCCCG
>JASNJN010001587.1:0-10779 GCA_030180075.1 Mikrocytos mackini
CAGCAGGAATATCAACCAAATGGTCCAAATGAGTTGACCCAAGCTTAACACCCTAAAAAACGTATTCATTCAAATAAGTTCCAAGAGTTTCAACAAGTTCTTCCATTCTGTGGGTAGCCCAAAGAAAGAAATACAACCGCGGATAACAACATAGTCGTGTAAATTGCAATCCATAATTAGCTTAACAGATTAGACCAAGTTTGGAGCATACAAGAGTTTTCCGGCACGCCCGAATTTAAATATATAATCAAAAGCAAGTACAATCATCATGAATATATAGAAAGTGATTTAATTGTAGGCGGAGTTAAGGAAGTTGGATTGGAAAATTTTATTCAACATCATTCATCCGGTGCAAATTATAACGCTGCTTGAAGCATTTGTTTATTTATTATTATTTAATTATATGTAGGGCTCCCAGAAATTGCTTTATATTTATATAGGAAATTGCCCTAGAAATGTGCATACTTTGCGCTAAATCGCCTCTAAAACAATGAAAATCCATCCATTTTATTATAAAATTGGGGAAATTCCTTCCAAAAAATAACCTGAAATGACAAAATAATTCTGATTATGTATTAATAACGATATTAAATAACTATTAATGATAAATATGACGAATTTAATTTTTGATTTTTTCAAAATTTTTTATTTGGATTTTGCCTGATTAACAACTCAAATAATTCCATTTATTACGCCAAACTGCGATTGAAATTCATTTTGCCTGAAAAAGTTGCATTTTTCTTGAAATTCTTACACTTTTCCTGATTTTTTGCCGTTTTTTAATTTTATAAATTATATTAACAAAATTTTCAAATTAAATTTATCCGGCAATTCAATTATATTTAATTTTAGATGAATTATGATGGTTTTTCAAAAATTGCCGATAACACTTTGACCAAATCAGTTCTAGATATTTTCATTACTTTATAAATTGGTGCAAAAATAAACAGAAATTCCTAGAAAAAACTATATTTTCAGTTAAATAATCATCCTGCACATATATGATATAAATTTCAAATCACAACATGTAAAATTCTGTAATTAGTTATTCGAAACAAAATAATTTTAGGGGAAATGCAACTTTTTCAGGAAAAATAAAGTTGAGGTCGCCAAACTGCTGTTATTTTAGTCAATTTACCTAAAAATTGCCTGAAATGGCTTCATTGCCTTTTATTGATTTTAAATATCGATACCAGAGGCTCTACAGGGCCTGAAAACCGTTCTAGAGCGTTAAACAACGTAATAATAATCATGTGCAATTTTGAAAAAATTGCTTTTTGTGAGCCCTAATTATATGTCTATAGCTTATCAAGAAGGACGCGGTGACATAAGGGCCTGGAAACATAGGGTTAACCCATCGGTAGACCCAAAGTGTAGAAAATGCAAAGGATGTCCCGAAACTGTTGGACACATCCTAGGTGGCTGCACTGTAATACCATTCAGTCTGCTAAAGAACAGACACGATGCAGCGGTTTTGCAGATCGCCAACGATGTGATCAACAACAGGCAGCTTGGAAAGAAATTCCTGTTGTCAGACATGGGCGCAAGAGCAGAAAGATCGGATGACAACTTCACCCTGGTACTGGACCAACGTGTCTGGTACAAAGAGGAAGAGGTGAAGACTTCACAGTTACCAGACATCTTCTGCATTGACAACATAAAGAAGAGGATCACAATCCTCGAGGTTGGAGTCAGTGCAGAGGACCTGATAACAGTGAAAGAAACCGAGAAGAAGGAAAAGTATAAACATCTCCCAGAAATCATAAGAAGGAAGTACCCTGGTTACAGAGTGACCAACTACACTTTTGTTATAGGACAAGTAGGTGCAATCACTAAGGACGCGTCCGAGAATCTAACCAGGTTCAGATAGGCAATTGCCAAGCCCCATGGGCTTGGCATAAACAGGACTGGTTCTAGAATAACACAGAAAGTAGAGCTGCTATCAAGGATCCAGAATGTGAACCTGAAAGGTAGTCTCAACATTTACCACTAGTTTTAAACCAAGTTGGGAGATGCGGGACCCGGGGACCAAACGCCAAAGCGGCCAATGCCGGCAGCCTATAAGGGGCCCTTAGAAGCATTCCTCCAGAGGAGAAGCAGAGTAGGGGAAGAATTTCCCTGCAGTCAAACGCTACGTCCACAACATAGGTAAAGCCTTTAACCTCACCCCTGCAGCCCGAAAATAAGAGCTTTGGAGAGAACAAGGAGAAAGGACCCAAAGAGAGATTTATCAGGCAGCCAACCTTAGTGTCACGTACACTTAAAGACGGGTGCAGGGCTACTTGCCCATACACACCCTTAAAGAGCCGATCCTTCTGAGGTGAAGCCACCTCCGGTTTAGGAGGCAACTAACATTGTCTTTGACAAAATTATTAGGTGGCGTAAGTCCTTATTGAAAGAAAGAGAAAAGAAAAGGAAAAGGGAAGTAGGAGGGGTCCTTTCTCCGCAGAAAGGGAACAGGAACCACCAACACGGTTGGAAGTAACAGAGCACAGATCTAATTAATTATGCCTGTATGCTGTTTAAAAAAAAAAGGCAGACATAAATTGTAGTTCAAAATTTTTAACCTACTCGGGTATTGGTTATATTTTTGAAACCAATGTGCGATATACGGTGCTACTTTTTTAAATTTAGGCTTGCTAAAATGCCTATTCCTGTCTATATATGAAGTGATTAAAATTACAGTGTTTTGACTACAAAAATATTTTTATAATGGATCCGTAAAAAATTTCAGTTTTATCAAAATTTATCATTAAAATTTGATTTTAATTTGGCGTTTGTCTATGTTATTATTAAACTATGTTTAGAATACTTATTTATTTGATATATGGGGTATGTTTATCGTTAAATGAAATTATTTCGTATATAATTTTAAAATTGTGCCATTTTTATTGAATAAATATACATTTGAAACAAATTTTACAAGTTTAAAAAAAATGCATTTGTATTAAATAAATGTATTCAAACAATAAACTTTGTTAAGTAAATAGGCCGATTCTAAATCGTTGTTATTATAATATTATTAACCACTTTAAATGCATAATATGTTGTTTACAACAGTTATATACCACATAGCACAATAATATCCTCTGTTAAATCGAATTAATACAAGCACAAATAAAATTGAAACTATATAAATTAAATTTCTTGTAAATTTATATATATAACTATTTTCATTCAACTTAAAAAATTTCCAAAGAGAAAGGGTTGTTAGACCAAAACATTGCTTTTTATAAATCAATATTTTAAGAAAATTCTCATATGCTTTTGTCTATAAATTAAACTACAGTCAATTATAAATAAAATATGGGAAAATAATACAAAAGAACAAGTAAAATAATGTTTCGAAATTTTTTTGAGAATTTTCCTTCGAAGATAATTATTCAAGCAAATACTTGAAATTGTACCAATATTAGATGTAAAAAGATGATTATTTCCCCAAATTCGTCATTTCCCCCAAAATTTGACCTCTTATATGCATATACCTTCTATAATCGTCAAATATTTTCCTAATTATGTGTTTTGTGACTATACCCAGGTTCGACTGTAAATACTGCGAGTTTATTTTTTTGCCAAAATTATTGTTAGAATTTTATCAGATTCTCAACTCGAATAATTCCATTCATTATTCCAAACTGCTGTTATTTTAGTCAATTTACCTAAAAATTGCCCAAAATTTCTTTATTGCCTTTTATTGTTTTAAATATCGCTACTAGAAGCTCTATAGGATACGAAAATCGCCATAGAGCATTAAAATGCCGCAATAATAATCATATACAATTTTGGAAAATTGCTTTTTAGAAGCCCTAATCATTACTAGGGTCAGGAATATATGTGACTAAACTTGTGATCACATATTTTGGGTGAAATTTGACACAAATCCCTTTATAAATTCGGAAAAATTTAGGTATCCCATATCTGAGTATCCTTTAATTTTAGAATTTTCTTTATAATCTCTAAAATCACATATTTTCCCAATCCTAATCATTGCACTCCCGCAACCTATTTGGTACATATCCTGGATTTTATGGTACTTTCTTGAGCCCGATAGCTGTTATAGTGGGCAGGACCATCTAAATTGAACTTTTTTCGTCGCTAGAGAATGTTATGCCAAATCCTGTTTTCATGCAAGTCTTTTCAAACCTTATTCTTGTCAATTCGTGACCTTTAATAAGTACAATTTCACATTTCATTTTTATTATTGAATTTTTGCTTTAAAAGGGATCTGTGGAGTGTTGAGACAGCAAAAGGGGCATTATTCGAATGTTTAAACTTCTTGATGCTAACTAGAGGTTCATTTTTGCATCCCTAATCAATTTCGTTGCGCATTTACCATGTATGACGTTCTTACGACCTCTACGTTCTTCACCACTATAACGCAGACTCTTGGTTACGTTTGAATTGTATTAGATACTGAAGAAGGGCGAATATGTAATCTAATGGCGGTTTCTCTTATAGACGGCTTATTCTAAAAGACAGATATTATAGAACAATATCTTATGTCTTCCATTCACTATGAAGTCTAGATCGGGTTTAAAAATGGTTTCAATGGTTGATTGTAGTATGTTAGGCATTATCTAGTTTTTTTAATTTAATTTCAAATTACAGTAAACACTCGATAAAACAAAGTTGATTGAAATTCATTTTGCCTGAAAAAGTTGCATTTTTCCTGAAATTCTTACACTTTTCCTGATTTTTTGCCGTTTTTTAATTTTATAAATTATATTAACAAAATTTTCAAATTGAATTTATCCGTCAATCCAATTATATTTAATTTTAGATGAATTATGATGGTTTTTCAAAAATTTCCAACAACACTTTGACAAAATCAGGTCTAGATATTTTCATTACTTTATAAATTGGTGCAAAAACAAACAGAAGTTCCAAGAAAAAACTATATTTTCAGTTTAATAATCATCCTGCACATATATGGTATAAATTTCAAATCACAACATGTAAAATTCTGTAATTAGTTATTCAAAACAAAATAATTTTAGGGAAATTGTAAGAATTTCAGGAAAAATGCAACTTTTTCAGGGAAAATGAAGTTGAGGTCAAACAAAGTTAGGTAACATCCAAAATTTGTTTGATATGCGCGAAAATTTGCTATACAAGGAGTAGTTCTTGGTAGAAATTTTCTATACATACTTGAGTACGAATTTAGATCGTATTTAAATGTGCTTTTCATCTGTATTAACATTTATTAAAACATAATTAATTTTTAAAAGTGACAAAGGCTTTTAAACCATTCGACTCGGGTCGCATTTTGCCCCATATTTTTCATTCTACCCCAAATTCTTATAAAGTTTTTGAATTTGGGTGATATAAAGGAAGACATTTCGTTTTGCCCCAAATGTTTTCCTGCCGATTTTACATAAAATTGACTAATATATGTCTAGAACATGAGATTTTCCCGCAAAACCGCGAAATATCGTTAAATAACTCTTTATCAACCTGTGGGTGTTATTTACATCATTTTGATGTGAAATGTACCATATTTACCAAAAGTGTGTACTATCGAGGCGATATAAGTTAAAACACCATCTATGCATTCAGTTTAATTTATTTTCCTTCGGAAAATAATATAGACAAATAAATATATTGGTTGTGACATTTTAAGGGGGTTTGGGCACATTTGCGAAATTTGGGGCAAAATGAAGCTACAATCAAACCATTCGATATGGTATTTCTTTGTAAATTTCGAATTTCGTTTCGCCAGAACATACTTTTCAAAACAATCCATGTATGGACTTCAGAATTTCTTCAAAATACCATATTCTATCTTAGAAACCACACCAAATAAAACAAATCATTTATGATCAAAAATTTCAGAAAATTTCACATATCTGGAAAAAATTCTGTGCTGTTTGTTAGATTAAAATTTCATTAGTAAAGTTTAAAAAAGAAAATTTAAATTTTCAAAAATCCCATAGGGTCATGCATATCAGTAAACCCCACGGCCCCACCGTACAGGGGTCAGGGTCGATGCTGAGAGAAAGGCCTAAACCGGCTAGCATGTTGAGAACACAGTCTCTTCTCGTGTCCTGTATGATGGATGCTTCTACGAGAGCTAGAACCTCATCAGGGTCTCACACGATAGCCACCCCACCAAAGCTAAACCGCTAAGGTCATGAGCCTTAATATACAAGGGGTGAGCGGAAGGTATTCAGATGATACTGGCTCAAAGTATTTTTCAAAATACAACTAGGGCAAATACTTTTATAAGCCTTCAAATTTAACGTTTGTAATTGATAACAGACTATTGCTATTTTTGAAACATGGTTTATTTTTGAAACTCAGTCTATTATTGACACTGGGCTTATTTCTGAAACAAAGAAAAAATGCCGTAAAACTGACTGGGCGACATGGACCCAAGGAAAGTTTACAAACGGCAAGCTCATTTCAAAACACTATTAAAAGTCCATTTGCCTGGTATTATGTTAGCCAGGGCATGGCAGATCGATAAAAGGTTTATTTTTTAAACAAAAAAGTTAACTTCTAAACTTTTGTTCTTAACCCAAAAGACGCTGACCGAGTATCTATACACCTAAATAGAAAAAGGGGTGCATGAGTTTATATAAGGGCAACAGATGTGGGAATTGAAGGACTCCAAAAGCCGTTTGAAACGCTTATTTAAAATAAGCCCCTTTCTGCAAGGCTCAGAGTTACAAAAGAACACTTTAAAATAAAAGAAGTTAACAAACCCTAAATAAGGGACTATTTGTTTAAAGAAATTAACCAGAGCCTTTGATTTTGATTTATTTTCAAATAAGGTTATGCCGGTTTAATAATGTTTTGAAAGTTAAAAGTCAATATAACTAGTTTTAATATAAACATGTTTGGGAATATAGTGTTTGTGAAACAAATACACGTCAAGTCTAAGACTTGCGGAAGGTTTTACTTAGTTTAATTAGGAAATATGAGTAGGCCAGTAGGTTGAAAGGAGAAATTTATAATTAAATATATAATTAGTTTCTCCGTTGTAAAAAAAAAAGTAAAGTTTAAAAATAATAAATTTTTATAAATTTTCATAACATTAAATTTAGTAATTCTAATACAAAAACATAATTCCTACGAAAAATTTCGGAAAATATTATAATTGACGAAATTTTTATTTGCACTACGTGAGTTTGTTGTAGTTTTTGTTTGTTATAGAGAKGTWTRACTGTAGACCGTTTAAATACAATATAAACTTAATTTTTTCAAAAGTTAATTTTAAATAATGGCAAGGTTCAGATACTTTAGGAGAATGCTCTTTCAACTATATAAGAAAGACGCAAATGCAATTGGATACTTGGCAAGTTTGGCACATTGGCATGCTTACCACCACGAGGCCGTTTGTATTTTTGAGATAATTTTAAGATTTATCCACGAATGCAGCCCACTTTTCTACACCAATCTATTGGAACTTATAAGAGTCATAATAAAGTACGGAAGAAGTGACTATGGCAAGTTCTTTGCCACACACATGCGAGAATTCGCGAGCATAATGTTCTATAAGGGAAATCACCGAACAAAATTGATGGTTGTGAAGTTCATAAACTACTGGGAACTCACAAAATTAATAACAAAGCATCACAAAGAAGAAATACTCAAATATTTAAGGAGCATTGAATCTTATAGGAGCTTTTTTTTATAAGTAATTAAATGTTATAGCTTTATTGAATTGAATTTTTATTGTTTATTTTGTTTTATATTCTATTAGTTATACTAAACGTATAAATTAATTAATAAAATCAAAAAATATGTTGATAAATAAGTTAAAATTATATATTAATTATGTTAAATAAAGCTCCCATTTTCCTATTCTTTTTTTCGTTTATTTATTCTCCTTTTAAAATACTCTTAAACATCATTTAATGGGGTTTCAATTAAAGAAAGCCAGTATCCCTGGTCAATACTCCGTCCATATCTTTATAATTCTTGTTTTGTTATTAATCTTTAAGATAAATACATTTATAATATGTCTTACTTTGTTTTGTAATTGAATATCGTATTAAGTCTTTATTGCATTCTTTATATCATTAGTTTAAGAAGTAAAGTGCTGTTGTATATATTGGACGACAGTGTAAAGTATCACATCTAATTTAGTATGCTGTATATCTATGATGGAAAAATTCTGTTTTCCCTCTTGTGGGTGCTGTATTTTATTGATTTCAGGCAATTATAGTCCTGGATCGAGACTTAAAAAGAGCGTCACAATGCGCTGTTGTTTAAAAGTTCTTTCTGTGAGTGGCAGTAGATTATTTGTAAGCAAGAAATTAAAATTTTAAAAAATGTTTATGGCCGATGCTTATTTGAAATCTTTCACGGATAAATATGGACTATGTTAGTCAGCGTTATGTTTTAAACAGTATATTAGTTAATCATCTGGTTTCGAATTCTACAAAATATAAAACTTCTCCTTATCTAAAAAATGCTTGCTTCGCTTCGCATGATAAATTCATGGAATATACAACAATATTTAGTAAAACGTTAATATAAGCCATGTTATAACCCAAAAAACATATTATAAGGGAAAATAAATATCAAAAACACTTGTATCAAAAAGGTTATTTCCTACAAAATACACCATTCCAATTGTTCGTATTATATATTCGGAATTCACCGGTACATGACGAACATCACAATCTATAAGGTAACTCTTGTTTGGTTCTTTTATGTTGCCTATAAGTATATCGACAAAATATTTACTTCTTATGTTAGATTCATCTATGACAAGAAAAATGTATTTACCAGCTACTTTACTTACCACCTTTTCTTTTATTTGATCTGAAAATTCTTTGACCTATTTACAAGCATGGGTTTGGCTTGGTAAAGAGAGGCCATACTTCGCGAAAAATTCCTTAATACTGCTGTTTCGCAGCTTATATAGAGCAATGTCACTCTTTAAGAAAGCTTTTATCAAGTCATCTTTGAAATGTTTAGAGTTCCCAATTCCCGGGAATCGATTTCTCGAATCCTGGGAACTGGACTTTTTACGTCTAAAATTCTCGAAAATTTTAGGTTTGAGAATTTTGGGAACTCTAGAAATGTTCATCTGTTGCTGCGTCTATGGGAGTAGGTGTATTAACGACAAGTTCTCGTTGCCTAGTGTGCTCGTCGGTGTTTCGATGCTGATCTACGAATGATTTCTTGCTGTAGTTTACGCTAGT
Source organism: Mikrocytos mackini (assembly GCA_030180075.1). Classification (NCBI taxonomy): domain Eukaryota; phylum Endomyxa; class Ascetosporea; order Mikrocytida; family Mikrocytiidae; genus Mikrocytos; species Mikrocytos mackini. The sequence goes on from JASNJN010001587.1 coordinate 9,156, forward strand.
ATCACAGCATCTACACCATAAAAGCATGGTTTTAGTTTCATAGAACTCGTTTCTATAAAGTCTCACGTACTTTTCTCTCTTGTCTTTGTCAGTTTCCGGTATTCTTGGCATATGTTTAAAATTCTAAAATAAATACAATGACAATGATACGTTTTAATGTACGTAAGGCTGTTTAGTTAATCTTAATTTATTTTGAGAAAAACTGATTGGGCATACGAGAAATATCAGATAATACATTTAAATAAAAAATGGGCTGTTTGCTCTGTTTAAACGTTTCTGGAAGGTTCTCTCGTAAATATTAACTTTTTAAAACACTACACATCTTTAGGAAACCAGAGAATTCTGCACAAAATTATATAACAAACAATCACGTCATATACATACACATGATAGATGCTTTGATGACAAACAGTGTTGCTATCTATACTTGCTTCATGCTCAAAATTCCCAACAAAGTAAATAACACCCCAGCAGAGAAGCTGTAACAAACCTAGCAAAGAAAGCTAAGAGACGATATACACCTAACATTAGAGTTTACACAGGATATACTTGAAACAGTTTTATAAAGAATTAATTTGAAAAACAGATAAATACACGCTAGAACATGAAAATGATATAACAAAACTGTTGTTTATATAAGATTACAGGTTCATTGATATGTTACTTGTATGATATTGTTGAAAAGATACAAAATATTGAAAGAGATTCATAATTGAGCCATGTAATCAATAGCTGCCTTACATTGATTTGACAGAAGAAATAAAAACAAGTAAATATCTGTTAGAATAAATATATATTTTTTGCTCTTGATTACAATGTTAGTCTTTCTTCATTCATTGGAAATTAAAACACTTACGAATATTAAATGAATCAGTATCTACGTATCAACACTTCCATATAAAATAAATCAATTAATTAATCAATACAGAATAAACGTTATTAAAGAAAAAAAACATAATAAATCCATTTAAACATATTGCACTTAAAAGTTACAAACTTTTGTCCTGTCTGTTAAATATATCAAATCATCGGTTTCTTAGTCTTCATTTGAATATAAATCTGTTGTTGTTCCTCCCTACAAGGTTTAACAGGTTAATATTCCGTGGGTTGTTATCAAGACGTTTTAATTTTCCCTGTTCTTTCTTATCTACAATCTAAACAACCTCGTATAACGTTGAATATGTAATATTGTCTTTGGTGTTGGTCTTATTTTGGCCCTTATATCTAGATATTCACTGTTGGCCTTACATATTCCGTTTGTACTTGGGTTAACGTGTTATAATCTGAACAAAGGAGTTTAAGTTTTATAAGTTCGTGACAATCACTATCTATGCTAATAAGTGTCTGGTTTGCAATGGAATCATCATTTAATCTATTATGTCACCGGGCATTCAAGAGAAGTTTCTATTTGAAAAAATTAAAATTGTTTTTACAAGGTATTAACATCGAAGCTTGTGAAATGTTCAAGTATATGATTAATCCATGTTTTGAGATCATTAGTTTTCTCCAATGTTGTTTTAAAAACAATCACGAACGACAAATAGCCATGACCCCGTTTGGAAAGTACATACATCGAAATCAGATGGTAGAAATAGAAGTATAAAACAATCACACGAAACATAAT
>JASNJN010001604.1:0-10032 GCA_030180075.1 Mikrocytos mackini
CTCGCGTTTTAGCGTTTGCGGGCTGGTAGTTGTTATGCCATCCTGGATTCGTGGAGCCGTTGGGCCCCTGTTTTCCAGGCTACTACGGTTCGACCGAGTTCGAACCTGCTTCGGCCGGTTTAGGCCTTTCGCCCGACATTGACCCTAGCCCCTTTACGGTGGGGCTGTCCGGTGTGACGGTATTTTAACCTTTCGGTTTTTTGGGGAAATTTAAAATTTCCTGTCGAAGCAGGTAGCATTATTAAAAAGGTTTTTAGGCACAGAAGGCAGAAAAATTCTAGATGTGTGCACGGGGAGGAAGGATTTCGCATATTTTGACGGAAATCACCCGAATTTTTTTTTGATTAAATTAAAATAAATCCCATGTATCTTATGTATAATCAGCTCATAAATAACACAGTTATATTGGATTTGTGATATTTTGGGATCTGGGCGATAATGTTTAAAAATATAGTATTTTTATAATCATTTTGTTAGTTTGACGTTGAAAATTCCGAGAGAGTAAGTATCACTGGTCTAGTTTTTATCACAAACATGCTAAAATTTTCTGAAATACAATATGTMATTTTAACGCTCTAGAACGATTTTCAGATCCCATAGAGCCACTGGTAGCGTTTTTTAAAAGCAATAAAAGGCAATAAAGCAATTTTGGGCAATTTTTAGGCAAATTGACTAAAATAACAGCAATTTGGTGTAATAAATGGAATTATTTGAGTTGTTAATCTGGCAAAATTCAAATAAAATTTTTTAACAAAAAATCAAAAATTAAATTCACCATATTAATCATTAATAGTTATTTAATATCGTTATTAATACATAATCAGAATTATTTTGTCATTTCAGGTTATTTTTGGAAGAAATTTTTCGAATTTTATAATAAAATGGTTGGATTTTCATCGTTTTAGAGGCAATTTGGCACAAATAATGCATGTTTTGGGGGCAATTTCTTATATAAATATAAAAGCAATTTCTGGGAGCCCTAATCATAACTAGGGATGAGTGAAATATGCTCTAAATTATAAAATTTTATATGATGTTTGTTTTGAGTTTAAAAATATAAAAAATTTCAAAATTTTTGAAAATTTTGGTTCATTAGCAAAATTTTATGAGCATATTTTGCCGTTTCGAGCATATTTCGCATGCTTATTAGAATATTATTCGCTCATTTTGGTATTAAAAATATGCTCTTAATTTTAAGAGCATATTTCACTCATCCCTAATCATAACCTAAAAGATAGAAGCCTACCATATTATGCTACCGCGCTGTGATTAGAGATTAAGAATACGAATGTCAACTTCCGTAGGGTTATCCAAGTACATACGGCGTCATTCTGTCTATATAATCTGAATACATGTTCTGTGGAGTTGTGTAGGTTGCTCTAGGATGTTATTGTCTGTTGSAARATATATTACGGGACGGTGCCGTTGTGTGAGATGATAGGAACATATAATTAGGATGCGGATAATATGAAAATCCACATATCACATATATAGTCATTGGCATAATTAAAAATACACCTTAAAATGTGTTTTATTCAATATGAGATCTTTAAAAATGTCTTGCCTCACACAATACACTTGTTAAAACAAAATATACATATGTTTTTAATTTGGGATGGTTTAATTATATGGTTTTAAAAGGTGATATTTGTGTTTTGGTGAATGTGTGCATAATTAAAAATCATTTTAAAATGTAGAAAAAATAGAAATCCATTTAAAACATGAGTATCTAATTTTTAAAACAGATTTAGTTAATTATACCTCTGTTTTCTTCAAAAACCTTGTCTAATCGATCGTTAAATCGTAAAATCATATTTCGCACTTTTCCATATCTAATGTCTTCAAACTTCCCGAAGCCTTTCACAACAAGTTGTTGGAAAGCTTCGGAGAACAGAAATGGCGTAAAACCCTGACCTTGAGTGGTCATTAGGAATTCGGGGGTAGCCGAGGAAGGCTGAAGACATTTGATATGGAAAAGTGCGAAATATGATTTTACGATTTAACGATCGATTAGACAAGGTTTTTGAAGAAAACAGAGGTATAATTAACTAAATCTGTTTTAAAAATTAGATACTCATGTTTTAAATGGATTTCTATTTTTTCTACATTTTAAAATGATTTTTAATTATGCACACATTCACCAAAACACAAATATCACCTTTTAAAACCATATAATTAAACCATCCCAAATTAAAAACATATGTATATTTTGTTTTAACAAGTGTATTGTGTGAGGCAAGACATTTTTAAAGATCTCATATTGAATAAAACACATTTTAAGGTGTATTTTTAATTATGCCAATGACTATATATCTATATACCAAGGAGCAAATTTTGGTTAAAATTGTAATGTAAAGTCATATACTTTCACATATCAGACCCGTATTCTGGAAGAAAATGGGAAAATTAAAAGTTCGAAATTTCCCAACATTTTATTACTAAATAATTTCTTAAGTATAGTTGTATATGTAGATAACATTTTAGAGAAAGTTAACGAACTTTTGGTTGATAGAACAAGATTTTATAGAACAAATAAAGCAAATTTCAGGATTGCCAAGAAATTCTATATATGCTTTTCGAACAATAAAAATATCCTAGCTATGTTATTTTGTTGAAATAAACAAATAGAAGTATTTGCAGGCAAAAATTTCATGAAATTTTCAATTCTTATTTTGCGGATATTATGTAAATATAATTGATAAAAATAAGATTTTTTTATAGTTAGAGCAAAAAAAATTATAGAATCCATGCCAATTGAACACGAGAAACAGACTAGAACATAAACTTTCAGATGTATGTGGCAAAAACATGCATAATTAAAAAATCACATATTTTATCGCCAAAAAGTCACATATTCATATATTACTTCACCCTAGTTATAATATATATAGACAATTTTATGTTCATATAAAATATTAACGTAGTTATAACTAGGGCAACCCATTTATTGCGCAATAAAATTGCAATATTTGCACTAACCTTTTTTCATTTTTGTACATAATTTGCAGTAAAAACCGGCCAAATAATTACATTATCAAACCATGAGATTCATTATTTTCTACAAAAATTAACTATATCTATTTTATATAATGTTTATATGGTGAAGAATTTTCATTTCCCGAGTCTCTAATTTATCTTGAATTGAGAATGCATTTTAAAATCTATTTTCCGAAGTAAAATGAAAAAATTATCGAGAAATTTTATGTTTCAAATTACAATCCGTGGGAATTAAAAACTTTTCACTTGATCTGTTCAGGAACATGAACATTCCGATTTGATATAAATGCCAACGAGATAATATAACATAAAACGTTAGGTCACAAGATAAAAGCTGATGAAATAGACAAACAGATCGAGAGACACCAGAACAGCTCCTAACTAATTCTCATCAAAATAGTGCGGCGAAAGGTGACTGAAAAGTGCCTCTGCTATTTCTTCTGGATATAATAGCGATCGCCTATGCTTGAAAATATATTGAACTGTTGATAGTGGCAGTGTCCAGCACGTGCTGACCAATGATGTAAATAAAAAAGAAAAATAAATATTTCGAACTTGTATAATCCTAGATCAGATATAGGGGTTCCATTAAGACTTTCAAAATTATCCAGTTGAAACGACTACAGCGTCATCAATTATTTTGACAAACCACTCAATTCAATCTACTATGTAAAACAAAAGTTAGTGTTTCTATGAATGGCTTATGATCAAGGCTACGCGTAAAGGGGAAATAAAATAAACATTTCTGTTAAATAAAAACCAAGAAAAATATTTTAAATAAGCATTTTTACGGGTTTAAGTGCCCGATTAAAACCACAGGATAATACTGGGGTTTGAACTGGATTTCATTAACGTTTTACCCAAAATCTGAGGTAGTTTAATCGCTTTTTCGAGTTATAATATGTGGATATGTATCAACTTGTAAAAATTTATCCAAGTGGCCTAAACTGCAAAATGACATACTAAAAAAATTTCAGGAAATTTAAGAATGTAAAATTTTCAAAAAATCTAAAATCCAAAAATTTTTAATTCGTGAGTTTAAAATTTACTCTTCATGAATATAAATAATTCTCTCAAAAATTTTCTATAATTCATCAAATGTATAAACAACACCATTAAAAATGTCTTAAAATTGATTACCAATAAATCTAAAAATTTTGAATTTATGTCGAAATAGGGATGGGATAAACTGGTATAAATAAACCTGCTTAAATCAGTTTATACCCAAATGGGTGATATTATTGTAGTTTCGTCTACTTTTTTAACATTATCGGAAATAAGTTATTCTATATAAAATAAATTTGATTTAATGTTAACATTGCATGGGAATGTGAACAAATCACGATCGCAAATTATAAAATAAGTAATTTACTTCATAGAACATTTCAAATATCGCTAACTAATCATATCTCGAGTTATTTAAGCATATTTGGCGTGGATTCATAAAATAACCTGTTCAATAATCAATAATTAACAAATTCATGGGTGAAGAATTATAGAAAAATCCATTTTTTGTACAAAATTTGCAGTTACGTATTTTTTGCATTTATAACTTTTTGTAGAGGCAATTACATACAATTTGGAGACCAGAAAACGACTTTTCAGGGTTCATTGACCAACATACCAAAAATTGCAAAAATTGCATTTGGGTTGCCCTAGTGATTACAATATTGATTATCAATTTAATAATAATTATTTAACTAACGATAACCTAAGGGATCTAGAAATAGAACCCCAAAGTGAAATGGAACTGGAGATGGAGTGCCMATCAGAACACACCAACGAATCCAACCATTATAACCCAGGTAATCTAACAACCCCTCAAAACGAAAGGCAAACCAGATGTGTGGATGACAAAGGAAAAGCCCACGAGGGCACAAACCAAGAGCCACATACACATCACAGTCTCTGCATCCCAATGCTACCAACAGTCGGTATAAACATGCCGGGCAACAACGTTGCCCGACAAGCAAACCATTGTGGGACTCCCGAGAACCCAACAAATATAACAGCACCTGCAGTTATAAAGGGACGGGGAACAAACAAAGGGCACTCTAGTCAAACCAGACCTGATAACAATGCACCTGAACCTGGTCTCTGGGACAAAACCATCGAGCTCGTCAGGCTAGAGGAATCCAACGGCCACAAAGTGCGACCGATGATCCGACCCAGAATAGGGATTCCGAAACATATCGACAAGGAACTAACCGAGATCCTTCGAGAGAAAAGGGAAACCATGGACCTAACCCACCTTAGTGCCCTATGTTACGTAGCTTACAACCATGGCGAAGACATAAGGGAATCTAACCTAAAGGGTAGGCCCAGCAAGCTGGACGGCATAAAAAAGGCCATCAATAAGCTGACCTCGCTGAGGGACATGAAAATGTCTCAGGAAAAGGCGAAAGCAGTTAGGACCCAATACAAAGTCAAAAACAGCAAGCAGGCCGCCCTAAGGGTAGAGTTGCTCAAAGATAAGCTACACAGGCTTAGAGTTCAAACCAATTACAAAGGATTCAAAAAAGCCGTAGTCGTAGAGAACACTGAAGCAGAAAGATTCTCACGATACAGAAAAGCAAAGACTACTTCTCCACTTACTAAAAGCGTAAAAGCCCCCGGGCGCCACATAGAATTCTGGCGCTCACAGTGGGCCCGACTTCCTTCTACTGACAGAAAAGAATATGATTTACAGAGAGCAATCGATGACTGTGGCTTCAACTACTGGGGCAAAATCTCAACAAATACTAAGATCTCGGCCGAAGATATTGGCAGGGCGTTGTTACATACGAGCCCATGGAAAGCCCCAGGACCGGACATGGTCTATGCAGACATCGTAAAACGATACCACAAGTTGATCATTCCTATCCTGGGCAGACAATACAGCGAGATCTGGTATGGAAGACTTACACCCCCCAGGTGGTTTACTAAAGGAAGGACCCGTCTCTTCAAAAAGAATGATGAAGACGACACAGATCCTAAAAACTTTAGACCCATCACCATGCTCAACACCTTCTACAAACTCTTCACATCCTGCATTGAATCCAGAATCATCARAGCGATGCTTCGCACTGGAAATTGGGATAATGACCAGAGAGCAAATAGGAGATCGAAACGAGGTTGCCTGGATGCGCATATGATCTCAGAGACCACCATCCAACCATATAGGAAGGTACTCAACAAAAACATTCACACTGCTTACATTGACTTCCAGAAAGCATATGACAGTGTCAGTCATAAAGGTCTGATGCAAATCATATGCTCCATGGCGGGAAACAGAGGCAGCCCTGATTTGTTGAATATCACAAGAACCCTATCAGTCTTGATGTCCAGGTGGCACACAGTAATTGTCAACGCCAACAATGGCGAGGATCGAATTGATATAGAGAGAGGAATCTTCCAAGGTGACAAAATGTCACCAACTCTCTTCTGTGTAGCATTGACTGTACTGAAAGCCATGAACGTGAGTCGGAACAATTCCCTATCCGTTAAACTCTTTCAAACAAACAAGATCTGCTACATGGATGATATCAADCTGTTTGCCCCGACCCTTGATAGTCTCGAGGAAAAGGTAGCACAAACCAAGAGTTTCGGAGCGTTGATAGGTCTCCGGATAAATGACTCCAAAAGCGGTTTGTGTTCCGAGGCTGGACCTGGACATCTCGAAGAATATGACAACCTCAAAAAGTTTCCCCTCATAAACGCTGAGTCGTGTAAGCACTACAAATACCTAGGCATCAGACAAGCCTGGGTCAATGCAAACACTACAAGAGAAGAAATACTGAAAGAGGCCAGAAAAAGGATACGAAGGATCATCAACTCAAGACTGACAATCACCAACGTCAGCAAGGTGATCAGAGTATACGTATCCCCATTGGTAAGATACATCTCTCAAGTGATGGAATGGCGAAAAGCCGACCTCCAGGGACTCACTAGATTCGCTAGATCGCTACTGCGAAAAAGCGGCCGGGTCCCATACGGACTCTCTATCGGGAGAATGCACTCCCCGATAGAGAGAGGAGGCTTCAACCTACCTAACTTCGAGGAGGACGACTATCTTGAGGCTATCTCTGTATGCAGGTATTTCGACCGACTCCAGACGTATAAGGAGTGCCCAATGGCATATGAACAGATATATGGAACTAGAGACCAAAAGTGGAAAAAGGATCCGAATGTCTCTGTTCATATTATAAGAAGCCAGCACCTTCTCCAACAAGCCCTCCGCTCACGTGGCTCCAAACAAAAGACGATAGTCCAAAGAGCCCGTGACAAGGTCACTAACTACCAATTCGAAGGAAAGCGAGCACTCAGACATAAGCCGGAGCACGAAGAAGTGCGTATTATTCGCGAAAACTTCTATCGTAACCACATTAAACAGTGGGATAGCTCTAAGCTACAGTCTGGGTACAACACGATCCGGAAGCAAGAGCATCTGGACCAAAAGGCATCAAACATATGGCTATCAAAGCCAGGATTGAGTCCATACGACACACGACGCGTTCTCCTGTTGCAAGAAGGACGCGGTGACGTAAGGTCATGGAAATACAGGGTCAACTCAGCAGTAGACCCAACGTGTAGAAAATGCAAAGGAAGCCCGGAAACTGTTGGGCACATCCTAGGTGGTTGCACGGTAATACCATTCAGTCTGCTAAAAAACAGACATGATGCAGTGGTACTACAGATCGCCAACGATGTAATCAACAACAGACAACTGGGAAAGAAAATCCAACTGTCAGAAATGGGAGCAAGAGTAGAAAGATCGGATGGTATCTTCACTCTGGTACTAGACCAAAGGGTCTGGTACAAAAAAGACGGCGTGAAAACCTCACAGTTACCAGACATCTTCTGCATAGACAACCACAAGAGGAGAATCATAATCCTCGAAGTTGGCGTGAGTGCAGAAGACCTAATTACTGTGAAAGAATCCGAAAAGAAGGAAAAGTATAAAGCTCTTCCTGAGATTCTGAGGAAGAAATACCCCGGATACAGGGTGACCAACTACACCTTTGTCATAGGACAAGTTGGTGCAATCACTAAGGACGCGTCCGAGAATCTAACCAGGTTCAGAAAAGCAAATGCCAGGCCCCATGGGCTTGGCAGAAACCAGTCTGGTTCTAGAATAGCGCAAAAAGTTGAGCTACTATCAAGGATCCAGAATGTGAACCTGAAAGGTAGTCTCAACATTTACCACTGGTTTTCAACCAAGTTGGGAGATGCGCAACCCGGGAACCAAACGCCAAAGCGGCCAATGCCGGCAGCCTATAAGGGACCCTTAGAAGCATTCATCCAGAGGAGAAGCAGAGTAGGGAAGAAGAATTTCCCCGCAGTCAAACGCTACGTCCACAACATAGGTAAAGCCTCTAACCTCACCCCTGCCGCCCGCAAATAAGAGCTTTGAGTGACAAAAGAGAAAGGATCCAAAGAGAGTCTTAGGCAGCCAACCTTAGTGTCACGTACACTTAAAAGACGGGTGCAGGGCTACTTGCCCATACACACCCTTAAAGAGCTGATCTTTTTAGGTGAAGCCACCTCCGGTTTAGGAGGCATACTTAAATTGTCTTTGACAAAATTATTAGGTGGCGTAAGTCCTGTGTGAAAGAAATGGGGAAAATGAAAGAGAGAGGGAAAAAAGAAGAAGAGAGAAGAGATAAATGGGAGAGACAAGCGAACGAAAGAGGGATCCTTTCTCTGAGGGAGGAACTAAATAACACGGTTGGAAGTTTCCATGTTAATCATTAATCGTCTAATTAATTAATGATATAACTAGGGCAACCCATTTATTGCGCAATAAAAATGCAATATTTGCAATAACACTTTCCATGTTTTTGTACATTATTTGCAGTAAAAACTAACCAACTATTAAATTCAATATACATATAGAGAAGTTAATATTGGTTACCTTTTATAATATTGGTATAATTTTTGTTATAATATGACTAAAATTCGATTTAAAGTTTTACCCAAAATTCAGATATTTGGATTAAAATAAATTATAGCGAAAAAATCGTTTCTCGATTCATGGGAAATTAATAAATGGATTCCTTTCCTCGGGAAATTGGAAACTCTACTTCGATATAGACTTGTTTTAAATTGTATAACAGCCATCCTATAAAAACCTACAATATTTCCCAAAAATTAAAAATATCAAAAGTATACAAAATAATAATTCATTATTTAATCATTATTCGATATGAATTTTATTTTCAGTTATTTTATCTATTTTGTTTCCAGACTATCCTGAATAAATACTATTTATCTTTCCAATCCTTTTCTTATTTTTAATATCTTCTTCATAGTAAAGGATATGTCTATCATTATAATCATCATTGCTATCAACAATATTAGATTAAACATCCATTAATATATTGATGTCTACATTAACGGCATTCGACATTTTACAAACACGGCCGAATACTTAACCCCAGTAATACAATAGTCATACATTCACATGTCGGGTATCTTTTTATCCCGTGGCATAAGTGCCATTTTACTAATATCTTTCGTAGTTTTAGAATCGTTCTTATGATTGAACTCGTTGTACTCATGATCTAGATACATGGCATATTTTAGAGGAAATCACTTTTTCAATATATTAAGCAAACATTTAAATTTACTTGAATTGTAGATCTCAGGCTCATAAATAGCATGTTGGTCTCGGTTTTCAATTTATTTTTGGTCGGGTTCCATGAATTTCTGAAAAGCTATGGTTATTTAGAGCTGAAAATCAGGCTAAAATAAAAATGAAGATTATTTTTGAAAATATTCAAAAAGTTGATAGAAGGTCAGCATTAAGAACAGCTAAAATCAATATAAGTCACTTGGAGCTAATTTGGATCTTCTCTTTTGAAAAAGTGATTTCCTCTAAAATATGTAATTTTATGATGGGAGCACAGTTTCTTTATTTTACGAAGTTAACTATGTTTTAATTCCACAGAAAATCCCAGCTTCTGTATTGGTTGGCTGGATACGATCATCCTAGGATAAAATGCACTTCTTAATAAATACTTCTATAAAAAGTTATGGATAGCTCATCTGTGTATT
>JASNJN010001628.1:0-12792 GCA_030180075.1 Mikrocytos mackini
GATTCAAAACTATCTACTTTGAACATCAACCCATTGTCTGATTTGACAAGTTTGATTTTCAAATGGCATTTACAACCTAGCTTGTTTGAACTACCCTTCCTTACATACTGCCTTTTACCGCGATGTGTGCCAAAAAAACATTCATATTGAATGTTTTCATAAACAAATCTTTCATATATCAATGACACATCTATATTTTTAGTCGGAGCAATGCGGATATAGTTTTCAATTTTTTTTGCATGATTTGCTATCAAGAATCTTCGACCTCTTTACTACTAAAAATGGCCCGTTCTGTTCCAGTATTCTTTCAGAGATAATTGCAGTGATTCATAAGAATCTAAGCTCTTTAAAATATCATCAAAGTTGTTGTCAAAGGATGGACTATGATTTGATACTCCGTGACTGAATCGAGAGGGCATCCCTGATAGGCGATGTCTATATGCACGAAAATTTCCAAGTAAATAAAGTAATGGATCTCGCTTTTTCGCAATTCTTTCTTCTGTGTTTGCCGAGTTGTTTTAGATGTATCGTTTGTACCCATCATTGCTATTTAAGCCAAGAGCGGGATGTGTTTTTAAAATTTTAAATTCTTGAAAACACTAAAGATCAAAGAACATGAACGACGTCTTTGACCTGTATGTAGGTGCGAGCTTTTCTTCTTTTAACATACCAACAAGCCCATATGGCAATAAAAACTATAGCAGGCTTTTCAGACAGAAAATCTCCGAACTCATTTCTAGAACAACCAAAAACCATGCTTAAGCCAAGAACCTCTAGGAACGCCACCATCGTTATCTATAAGAGCTGTATTGATGCGACAACGGTCTCAAGTAAACTCGTAGCATGTTCAACTACGAAGTGCGAATTCGATCTCGAATCACGTAAGGAAGTTGGTGTGACCTTTCAAGATACAAAAGAAAAGACGGGCATGAATAAATCAAAAATAAATCGAATCAAACGAGGTATAATACAATGGCGCAAACTTCCCAAACTGTTTGATTACGTATTCAGAGACAGACAAATTTCATAATTAGGAAGTTCGATTGGTTTTCTAATATCATCATGATAGTTAAAGAATTTAAACTTTATAACACTTCATAACAATAGATTGATATTTGGATGTAAAGTGAGACTTCGTAGAAGGAAAGAAATATAACAAAGTTTAACATATTAAAATAATATAATTTGAAAACTGAATGAATTGGATGAGAAAATTACAAAGTGAATTTTATTAGGGACAATTATAAACACAACACGAATTTGATATATAGAAATTTGAATTCAAAATAGACGTACTAAAAATTATAAATAACAATAAACTAGAATACTATTGTTTTAGTAGGCATTTAACTATAAATATTTATAAAATATATTATAAATCATATATTTCGATAGTTTATCTAAAATTAATACAAGTAGACAAATTAAAAATAATTAACAATCACTATAAATAATAAATAAGTATAATTAAAAGGCATTGTTTTGTCTTAAGATATCTTCCAATTCACCATTCTCGCATTTATCAATGATATTTCTTAAAACTTTCTCACCATTTCCATATTTACTTCTTTGATCATCAGAAAATATACTGCAAATCTTTTTGCATAATTCCCAATAAGTTTCCCATGATGTTGTGCGTTTATTAATAGAATTCTTAACTGGATTATCATCGGAAACACATTTTTTATTATCGTTTTGATAATACTCATCTGAAGAAATAACGCTAGACATTCTAATACTACGAGTTATCATTTTTTGTGAATCATTTGCTTCATTGATTCTTATAGTTTCTGCGTATTCCAAATTTTCCATATTATAACACTCAAATAAACTCTTCAACGACCATCTACTATTTATAAATCTCTTTAGACTAGGTTCCAATAACTCCATTTTAAACTGATGAATACACGGCAATCCTATCCAAAGGTGTCCATAACATGTATTACATATTTCACCATTATTATTCCTATTATTCGTTATTTTATTCGATTCCATTTTTAGTAGATTAAAAAAGTTGTATGCATATTGTGTAAGATATTTGTATATGTTAGGGTATGGTACTACATGTCCTATTGTCATTGTCTTATAATGTTCATTTAATCTTTTATCGATTGTGTTTCTCCTTCGACTCATAACATCATACATATCATGTATAAATTCAGGGATCGATGTCTTCAAATTTGCAAACCCCTTCAATTTAGAGAAAAAAGATTCTGCCCTTCCTGTTGTTCTAAGTCCAAGATTTATTTTCGCTGGTTTGAGTTTGTCTATAAACTCCGTATAGTAGGGCAACCAATTTGTTTCAGCGTATGGGCGGACTTGATCAGAAAACCTACCAATATTTTCTAACACTTCTTCGTAAGTCCCTGAATCAAGAAGTAAAGTAACTTTATGTAATTCGTTTTTCTTTTCTTCTGTGGTTAACCCAAGTTTTTCTTTTAAGTATTGGTTTTCTTTTATTTTTATTTTTTTAAGTTTTTTTTTCTTTTAGGTTTTATTTTGCTTTTTCTTTTAAGTTTTCTTTTTTTGTTTTGTTTTTTTTCTTAATTCTGTTTTTTTTAAGTTTTCTTTTTAGTTTTCTTTTTTTGGTTTCCTTTTCTTTTAAGTTTTCTTTTGCTTTGTTTTTGTTTTTTTTTCTTTATTCTGTTTTTCTTTTTGGTTTTCTTTTCTTTTAAGTTTTCTTTTGCTTTTTTTGTATTTTTTTTTTTTCTTAATTCTTTTTTTTTTTTATTTTTTTTTTTTCTTTTTTGTTTTTTTTTTTTTTTTGTTTTTCTTTTTCTTTTTTTTYTYTTCAGTCTTGTTCCCTGCTTCATCAATATTAAGTCCGTTCATCTCAAAGTACCCTATGAATCTATCCCATAACTCGTTGCAAACTAGCAGCCTTTGATTTCCTATTACGATGTTCCCGTACTTGGCCCTGGTTATATATGGCCACATTCAGTCTCCTACAGTCTACCAATAACCCTATGTTGTTGTAGGGGTTGCTCCTCACACAACTATTTATTATAATATCCTTCTCTCTCCCTTGGAACGCATCCACAGAGTCAATATCTATATTACTAGTTTCGTTGAAGTCGAGTTCGTTGTCTGTCTCCATCATATCCGTCAACAGTCTTCTCTGTCCATCATAAGGTGTTATTATTCCTATGGACTCCGCTCTCATGCCCCTGTTCAGCAAGTCGTTCACCATGTCCAGCACTATCTTGGCCTCCTTCCTGTTCAGATAACTCGTTCCATGGGGTGAAATCTCCTCGGCTTTGAAGCAAGTCTTGAAGAAAATGGGCATGTCGGAATTGGGGAAGAATGTCTTTAGTGATGCCATAGTGCGTTCTCTGGCACTGACTCCGCTCTCCAGTATACCCCTATAGAATGCGTTGTTGCTGTAGTTTATTATTTCCGGGTGCATTCTGTACTGAATCCTAAGTACGTGGGGCTTTACGCCTATCTTTGTCAGTCGTTCAAACAAACTCTGGTGCAACCCTGCTTTGGTCGCTATTTTATCTATCACTACGGGTCCCAGTTGGTAGTGGTCTCCCACCATCACCACCTTCCGCGCCCCGTTAACCATTGGAATGAGGGACTCCGGTTCAGTGCTCTGTGACGACTCGTCTATAAGCACATATTCACAGTTGTATTTCGTTATCTGTTTTATCCCTGCCGTTACACAGGTGCAGCAGACTATGTCCGCCGCCTTTATAGTGTTACTCTCATACTTCATCATCATTTTCTTTAGTGTGTGGTTGGTGGATGCCCTCAATTTGGCACTGAAGTCCAACATTCGGTTGTCGCTGTACTTGGTCTCCTTGTACAGCCTCTTCACTAGAGCGGCTGGCTCCTGGTTTATTTTATTGGGATTGGCCTTCAGTTTCCTCCTCACCCCGTCCAACACCAACTCGGCCACCTTGACATGAAGTGTGGCCTTTTGCATGGAGGGAGGCAGAGTGTTGGACTCTTTTATCTTAGCGTAGATCCTTATTACCTTCAAGTTTAACCCTGCCAACTTTTCGCAGATGTGGTCTACAGCGCAATTCGAAGGGGCGCACACCAGAACTGTGCCTTTCTGTACTTTTCCTTTTTCGTTCATTCTGGTCGTGTCGTTGTTGTAATGGTTATTCTTTATACTCTTTCTATCCCTTATTTTCCTAGCCCTGCTCATTAGTACGAAGTTGTAGGCTATGTTGGTTGACAGGGTAGTCTTTCCCGTTCCTGGCGGGCCTTGTACCAGAGAGAATCTGTCCTTGAGCACGTGGTAAAGGGCTTCCTTTTGGTATACGTTCAGTTCGGGTAGGTGTTCCAATGTCTTTATTCTCTCCAGTTCGGATGCCGGAACAGGTCCTCTCGCCCTAGTGTCCCACTCTTGGACGTCCCCCAGTATGGTATCTATTATCGTATCACTCATGTTCTCTTCGTGTGAGAACTGGTAGAGGGCTTCAGTCATCCTATCAAAGCAGACTTGTATCCAGACGAACTTAACGTTGCCCATGAAATACCTCCCTGTCGCGTCCTTACTTAAACCTTTCCCTCCTTCATTAAGTATCCCAACCCTGCTATTGTATGGCTTGCACTTTACCTTTGTCCTCTCGTATATTCTGCTTATATAACATTTTATACCTTCTCCATACATCTTTCTATTGCTATTGTTTTGTCGTTCAAAGCAGTGATTATTATTTCATCCCCAACTTGTATCTTACTTTTGAGTGACATCCCACTTCCCCCTTCTTCCGTGTCCAGGTTGAAGCTGAACTCAAAGTCATTGTAGTACTCCCTCACATTCACTCGCAGGTTGTTGCGGTTCAACAGAGTCTTGCTCCGTCTGTCCGCTTCCCTTTCCAACTCAATCAAAGGGCTAAACACGTCCCTATAGTGCGTGGGACTAAGGTACCTGTTCTTCACTTTTATAGGTTTGAAAGTGGTAACCGATGCAACCAGCTCTTCTATATTTGCCTCTTGGTTGCTCTGCCACCTCTTCTCCAACACACTCATTTGTATGTCCTCGACCATCACACAGTTCTTGTCTATGTACTCGTTGGTGGACTGGGTTAATAACATTCCACATATCTGTTTGTTTCCTGTAAGTGGTATGGGCTCCTTAAGCTTCTCCAGCCCTCTTCCTCCCACTTCTCCAAAACTACTTTCGTCTATTGTGCTATTCAAATGGCCTTTGCAGGCCGTAATGAAACTGTGTGAGTCGTCATCTTTTGCAATTAGCGAAAGAGTGAACACGTTCTCGACCTGACAGTCACTGAACATGCACTGCAGGTTCCTTTCTCCTATAGTTGACTCCGGGTGCAGTGACACAGAGTGGTGTTGGGAACTGATTAGATGGTTTACAATGTGTGAGATCTTGAGCCCGATCTTGTTGTTGCAGAAGTACTTGTTACAGTTTCTGCATCAAGCCAGGGAATTGTAGTCCTTGTTCTTGCAGTAGGCGCAAGAAAAGGCCGACTCGGAAAAGTCTTCTTCGGACGAGCCGCCCGACGAGAACTCGGCAGTATGAGTTGTGTCTGTAAAGTGTTCGTTGTCTAGTGTCTCGTTATAAGAATATTCGGGGAACATGTGACTGTTCTTCGTCTTAGGCGCTATTCTGTTACTCATGTGTTCTATTGGGTACTTGAAGAAGAGTTTGAAAACCTTTACTTTTAAAAATCTATTTTGCAAAGAAACTATTATAAACTGTACATGTACACAGGCATCATATTTTATGTTTTAGATCACATTATACCGGTCAAAGAAACACACAGTCAATTAATGATATGAATAAAACACTAAAAAGAACGTTCAGCCATAGGAAACTATCGTTTTGGTTAAATATAGAAGACAAGAGACCATAAACCTTCCAAAGCATTTCTTTATTATTTACAGAGAATCCAAATAAACTGTGCTCTTAAAATACAGACAGTTGGTTTATAAGAAGTCATTATAGATAACAAAACAACTTAATGCCATTCATATTACGTACCGCTTTAACTTTGTCAGTTTTAGCACAGTACTATTTGTTCGCAAACTCCAACAACTACGAAGCTATTCATACCCACATTAAATCCATGTCCATACTAGCAAGAGAACAGTCTAGCAGCAACACAATCCATACATTTGTATCAAGTATAAAATACATCTCGAAGGACTGCATATCTGAGAACGACATTACAAAGTTATCTGGTACAATAGTTTCATTGTGTGAACTACTCGAGTTGGAACAGCCAGGATACAAACTGTTCAATAAACAAGAAACACGCTTCGGTGCTACGATGGGTGTTCTGGAGGTACCTGTAGCCGACTCTTCGAACTACTTCTACAACTTCTATTTGTTGCGTTTATATACAACGTGAAACTCCCTTATGCTATGAACATATTTGACGTGTTAATAGAGTACATAATACTATATGACCTGTCTTCGATAAACAGAATAATAGAAGAGATAAACGGGATATTGGCTGTAACCAAGTCCATACTCAGCACAACGTTGACGTGTCTAAGATTTCAAATGAGGATCATGCCCCTGGACATACTGAAAACAAGTTTTAATCTCAATAAGGAGTTGTTTTACGCCGAGCAGACATTCCAGAACGCGCCACTCATTGCACTAATAAAGGAAATAGAAACTAAGATAATGATGTCTAACAAACCTGTTGATGGCGCGAATTCAACCACGTTAAAGTTAGAAGAAGGTTTGGATGAATTAACAAAACTTAGATTGGTAGATACTAATTTTTAAAATGAATCGACACTTCTTTTTGATGACGAAAAATACGACTATAAAGACATCAAAGAAAATCTCTTGGTCAATATATTTGGCGATTACTTGAAAGATACTAGTGATCTTTTTGTTATTAAGAATAAAATCAGAGAAGTATTGGAAATCAATAAAGAACACATTGCCAATTTCGTTATCAACCAACAGCGCTTGATAAATAAACAAATAAAGACGACCATGAAAAGATTAAAAAACTTAATGCTATACTTAAAATCAGACTTCGCAGTACGCCTTAAGTATACATTGGACAAGATTAACAAAATAAGTATTAAAATAACAATATTGGAATATATAACAGAAGGCTTCATGCGGTTGCAGTCCATATTAATGAATATAAACGAAGAAGAATCCATATACTGTTTATATAAATATACAATTATATAGGTAAATCAATAATAAAAATGATTAAACAGTATATAATTTTCAAATGAACCATCTTAGAAATTTAAAGCAATTTTTTAAATCAATACATGAGTTAATTAGTTAATATAACTACTTCTGTGGGCATATCTCAACGCATTCGTCCCAATTTATAATTAAATTTAAGGGAATAATTTTTTATATCTTCTCATTATACAAAACATTCCAAAACAAGGAGTTTATAAGAAATTAGGCTTATTTATTTTGATAAGATTTACCATTTGTTGCAACATACCATCAATATTCTCCATTAATAAAATTCGTTCAAATAACCATTTATAATAAATACTCTTTAAACTTGCGATTGATATTCTCGGCTTTTTGGTTTATTTTAAAACTCTACTTAAACTAATTCCTGTTTTAATAAGGGCGTCATTAATTGGTTTTCTACCGTGGCCTTGTAGGGTTTAAGTAGATACATGACATGTTCTATCATACCTTTTGTAATGCTATGCCTGTTTATATGGTTTAAGGCTTGGTTACGGCTCGTGTATAGAATATTCCATATTTGGAAGGTTAATATTTCTCATTTCAGGTATTTCCTGGATAATACTCAATGCTGTTATATAGTCTAGAACATTTAGCGTAAAAGTTAATATACGGTAAACTACGAAGGTTTAGCCAATTTCAAGACTTAGTCACTCTTATCTTAGTCGATTATTTGAGGTTATAATTCGGTTTAATTAAAAATATTTTAATTTTAAAGTACTTTTTGAAGTCTGAAAATGATACAGGATCGTGAAAATATCGAACTTACCCTAAATCAATCGCTTATAAATTGTTTTATTAAGTTCTTTAGGTGGGCAACATTCTAGTGTTAGTCAAATTACAAAATAATTTTGAAATACCTGAAAATTGTGTTTATCCCCATTTTTAACCGAACTCTGTGGTTAAAATGTTTTCCCGTGATTTTACTTGTATTTAAAATTCACCATTCGGTTTTTATAGATGAAAATAGACATTATTAATTGGTTTTATATGATTTCCCCGAATGGGTGATACAACCAAGGGTCCACCTGAGAGGGACAATATACTGAGATTTTAGTGCCAATATATATAAAGATAAATTTAACTGTCTTAGTCACGCTAATCTTAGCCAATCCGGGGCATTTTGGGGACAAGAACCGACTAAACCTTCATAGTTTACTGTATTAAAAGTAGTTTCAATAGGAAATAATGTAAAATAAATAATAAATTTAAATATCCATAATAAAAATATTATCGCCAAAACAAGATATTTGTACTATATTTGGTACTATTTGGCGAGTTTATGTACTTTATTTATGGTTTAATTCCACCAAAAAAATGTACTATAAATCAAGGCCCTAGTCATGACACACCCGTGAAAATAGTACACCTTTAGAATAGCATAATTGTCACAAAAACAGGTAAAATCCATTTGACACAGTTGTGTCACGAATTGGACAATATTGTCACGACGAGCACAGGATTTGACACAAAAATAAATCGTGAATTTGACACGTATGGCCTGTTTTCGTGACAATATTGTCAAAATCAGGATTATGAGACAAATTTAACAAAAATTTAAAGAAGGACAAATTTGTCAATTGACACATTTGACACATTTAAATTTGACACATTTGTGTCATCAAAAACGTGACACAAAACTGTGTCACAATTGTGTCAATTTTGTACCATCACTAGCATAAACCAACATGAGTTTTCCATGTTGACTACGTTGATGAGTGTCAGAGGTGAGAAGACGATTTTTTAAATTCTCGTCTTCGCCTCTTTCATCACTGCCTCTTTGGTAGTCATTGTGTTGTTCCAGTGCTGCTTAAACCCAAGGTATTTGTACTCATGGGTTGCAGTCACCATAGGGAAATCACTAACGCCCTGGGTAGAGTTTTTCTCTTCCTCAGTTTTGTTCGTAACAATACCGCTCTTGGCATTGTTAATGAACAAGCCGACTAGTTTAGCCAGTTTGCGTATTTCGCTAACCTTTTGGCCTAGTCGGTGTAGTGACGAGTCAAACAGTTTGATGTCATCCATGTAACATATTTTGTCCACGGAGACTTCATCGACCAGCGTTGATATTTTCATCGCGTTGTCTTGGTTTGCTCTCAACACAGTTAGTGCCTCACAAAAGAGGGTTGGGGACATTTTGTCTCCCTGAAATATTCCTCTTTTGATGTTTATCTGCTCACTCTCACCCTTGAAGTTCGTTATGAGATTTCATGAATCTTTTATATAACTTCCTATTAAACAGTGTCCGATTTAATCGGATTTGTGTTTTTATTTTTGAAACTCTGGCACACATTCCCTTGTTTCAATTATAAGGGTGCCCCATACTGGTTTTTCTAACCGAGGCTATAGTGTGTTGTGTTTGATACCTACGTATAATTTAAAAACCAATATAACATATTACAAAGAAATGCAACAAAATTTAAAGTGAGCAAATGGTTGTATGCTAGTATAATACATTATTACAGGTCCGTTTAATATAAGACGGTCCATCGATTTTCCTCAAGAATATTAAAAATTTTTAATTCTAAACTCAATTTTAAATGCCCAGACGGTCATATACTAAGCTCGACATAGACCAGAAACTTGAAGTCGTGACTTACAGTAAACGTTGAAGGATTGGTCGATTTTGTCCAAATATACGAATAATCGACTAAAGTTATAGTGACTAAAGCGGTTGAAATACAACAAAATCCAATTTCTAACATATAAACCATTTCAGGTCTATTTCTATAATCACGTGCGAAATAATATTTCATAAAATTTCAGTTCTATTCGCTTCAAAATTTTCTTGGGTTATTGTGTGTTTCCCTTGTCGAATCTAGTACTATTGGTTAATATAGCTATTGCTATGTCTTATATTACAACCGTATTGAATAAGTATAATATTCTCTATATTTTATTAATTTTGAAATAATTGTGCTATATAATTACTTAATGGTAATAAATAATTTAAAACGACTGCATATGTTATATGATTTAAATAATCGTTAATCTAGGGTTTTTAATCAATCAATATAGAGTATGTAAAGTCTGGAATCACARGTAAAAGTAATACAACTTAAAATTTTGAATTTTGTAAGCTTTAAAATATTTGTGAGAATTTTGTCAATGTTTACAACCTCTCGCACAAACCCGCATAACGGGAGGGGGTTTTACATTTTAAATCGTTTTGTTTTCAGTTAAAACATTCAGATTTTCTATTTTACTGATAAGAAATTTTAAAAAATTCAATATACAACTAGTGTTGTCTTAAACAGGCAAACTAATTATATATTAAATCTGCAAACAAAATTAAAATGTTTTTGAAATTTAACTTATATTTAAATTTTTAAGTACTAAAATTTGATAATACATAAAATTTTAAATTATGAAAATCTTTATTTTACAAGATTGAACAAAATTACAATCAATATTTTTATTATCAACAAATTTTAAAGAAAAAAATCGTGCCGTTAGTAGGTTCTTAAAAAAAATAATTTTTTATAAAGGGATTTTTGAAAATATAAAAATTTGAATATATGTAACTTTTAAAAATACAAGAAATTTCCATTTACACTTTCTTATAATATGGAGAAATTTTTGTTTTTTTTTAAAAAAAAAGTTATTTTTATGTACATGTTAAAATTTTAAATTTCAATTTTATAGATTAGAAAGCATTTAAAACCAATCTAAACATCATAATCGTTGAATACACTATTAATACACATTTTACAAAAAAATGACGTAGTTCTGTTTAGATTTACAACTTTTTTTTAAATATTTACTTTTATTTTTTAGTTTTTATTTGTTTAAATGCCAATAGAATGCTTCCCAGCCCTTCTTTGTGCTTTGTATATCTGCCCCTGTGTTCCTAGTTTACAGGGACAGTCGGCTGGCCTTACAGCGGCGTCTTCCGCTTCTCCTAGGCGGGGATAGTGAGTTGTAAAGAAAATAGGAGTTGCCCAGGCTCCTAAGTAATAAGGACAATGTTGGAAATCCCTTTACACAGCCCCAGATCATTATAGCACAAGTGCTACTCCTTGAAGGTTTATATCGGGAATTTCCAATTTTTTAAAAGTTAAATTTTCAAAACAAAAGTTTTTTTTACGACCAGGGGCGAGGTCAATACAAATAAAATTCAACAGGTTTGTTTATTATATGTTAATATCACGTTTGTAAGTTTTTATTTTCGATTTTAATGAATTTAAAAAATTTGCATTTTGGTCGCAACTTGTACATAATAAAACACATTGTTATCAATATATAGGATGGTATTTCAATGTTTTAAAATTCATATTTACTTTTTGAAACAAATTATGTGATATTCAAGTAAATATTTTTATTTGAACTTGTCAATAACCCATAAAAACCGACCAAACTTAGAGCGACTAAAGCTACAAAACGAGCAATCCATCGATGTTTACTGTAGAGTAAATAATCATAAAATATTTGACATGTAAGCTAAGATCATCTTAAGCGGTTATCCAATAAACATAGGAATCAAATCAAAATATAAATCGTCATTATCTTTTTGTAGAGATATCTGTATTGTACAAACACCGTAAAATTCGAAAATCTTGTCATGCCTATCGATAAACCGAACGTCCCCATCTTCAAGGGGCTACATCCGGGCTGGATGATAGGCCTAAACTGACTAACATGTTGAGAACAATGTCTCTTCTCGTGTCATATGAAAGGACTCCGATAAGGATCAACACCCCCACTGGGTTGGGTAAATCCTGTGTTTTAAGAGTCGTTAATGTTCTATGGTTTATTTCATCTTTTTCATTTTCTTAAGTTTTTTAAAAGCAAAAATAAACAAAATGGAAAAGTAGAGATCCCCTTGAGAATAGAAAATATTTTCAAAATTTTCATGAGTAGTAAGAATCAAATAATTAAAACTGTACGTAAAATGTTCAAAATCACATATGTTTAGATTAGAGTTTTCTAGGCAAGGTAGGTATCAATGTCCTCATAAGTGAAATATCTCAGCAGCATAATTGTCGAAAAATTCGATGCAAAATACAGTAACATGTGTTATTAATTATTTGCCCGAACTAATTTAATTATCAAATCCGCTTCTACGCCCCTTTCTAACTTGTCTACTCGATTCTGGAAAATAATTACTAAATAAAGTCTATAATTGTGTAGTTATGTTCGTTTGATAGATTTTGTACTCTTTCCCTTACCTCTCTTGTGTTTGCACATAATGGGCGAATTCTTTTAAATTTATCTTTTATATTTTTAAAACCTGTTCTATTGGATTGTATTCAGATGAATAAGGTGGTAAATGCCTTATATTGTATCCATCAAGTATTTCAATTATGTTGATTGCGTAATGATGAATACGTATATTGTCCATAATTATGGAATTGCACGATTCTAGTGTTCTAGGTAATATATAATATATAATATATTTTTTTTACAACGGAGAAACTAATTATATATTTAATTATAAATTTCTCCTTTCAACCTACTGGCCTACTCATATTTCCTAATTAAACTAATTAAAACCTTCCACAAGTCTTAGACTTGACGAGTATTTGTTTCACAAACACTGTATTTTGAAACAGGCTTATATTGAACCCATTTATATTGACTTTTAACTTTCAAAACATTATTAAACCGATATGCCCTCATTTAAATACATA
>JASNJN010001648.1:0-10415 GCA_030180075.1 Mikrocytos mackini
ACTTATATTCGCTTTCGATCTCGTTAACCATTAAGTCTACTCTATGTATAAACCATAGCTTCTTTGTTATGTTTACGATGTTTGTTACCACAGCTTGAAGGGTGTTCTTAATAATATGTATCTATTTGTTTGTGATGTTTATCTCTCCCTTCCCAATAGGCTGTGTCGCTTCTTCTGTAGTATACAAGTATAAAATCCGGTCCGGGGATTTCTATTGTAATTTTAATCTTCCCCTCGTAATCAAAAGAATTTAAATGCCCATTAGATCGCAAACTCGGTGTCAATTGTACGTTCATTGTTACGCTCTGTTGGACTTATTTGGATTCTCTTACGAGTGATTCTGAAAGCTATTAATGTTCTGTGTATAGTTGTTAAAGAAAACGTGGTGTTAAATTCCTCAAAAAGACAATTTTGCAGTTCGCTCAATGTCAAGATGCTGTTTTCTTCTATAGATTTAATCAAAAACTTCTCATGAACTTGTAAAATCTTTTTCTTTGCACCCCGTCTGTTCACAGGGCCAACAACTTGATCCTTATTTTTATAAACTTTTCTTACTGTGCTTTTCTTAACGTTTAAAGTTGTTGCAATTTGATTCCACGAATAGCCCCCATCCCTTAAAATAATAACCCTTTCTCTCTCTTGGTCGGTAACTATATGGTTGTGACCGCGCTCATTAGTCGGAGTGGTGACGATTATATCGGTATCTTCCATATCAGTATCGGATTGTAGGTCGCTCTGGCTGTCAGAATATAATGTCATCAAATAAAATTTAAAAGTTAAAAGTTCATTTTGATATTTTGATTGTTAAGCGTATACAATGATCAGTCTGCATGTTCAGAATAGAATACACATTTTTCTAGGTTATATTTCCAGTATGCACTTAAATTTGAAAAGGGGTGTATYTTAATTTGAAAAAGGGTGTACTTAAATTTGAAAAGGGGTGTACCCTATTTTGAGAAAGGGTGTACCAGTTTTGAAAAGGGGTGTACTAATTTTGAAAAAGGGTGTACTTGTTTTGAAAAAGGATGCACTTATTTTGAAAATGGGTGTAAAATTTTATAAAAACCTCTATAATTCAAACTTACAAAACGAAGAGGAAAAAGAAGAAGTTAAACAAAATAGTTTAACTTCTTCTTTTTCCTCTTCGTTTTGTAAGTTTGAATTATAGAGGTTTTTATAAAATGTGACTTTTTACTCGACTTTCTCATGGGAGATGAAAAGTCGAATCAAATATCGGATAAGATAAGCGGTATAGCCCCAGGCGAGATAAAGTTGGGAGAATACTTCAAGAAGTTCGCAAGTTTTAGGAAGAAACGAAAAGGTAAAGATTTTCCACACGCAGTCAGCGATGAAATACTAAAGTTGATATACAACCCGGTAAATGCAGTGCCAGCTGACTACTATCACAGGACTTTATTGGAATCATATCATTTCGGGTTTATAAAGATAGTAGAGATGATAGAGACAGATGAAAACGGAGAAAACATTGCCACAAATGTACTTGGATGGACGTCACCCATACATGAAATAAAAATCCCAGCTAAATTTGAAGAGACTATGAAGCTAGCAGAAAAAAGATATAATTTTGATGCCGGCGATATGAGCAAGTTAAGCAAGGCGTTTAATCTGAAGTTCTTTGAAGGTGTGATTAAAAAGGTTGCCATAAAAACTAATAGAGATATGAAATTTCTCGATGAAGAGAAATTCCATGAAAGCCACGTACGAGATAATATGGAGAAACACTTTAAAGTTGTGCTCAAAGAGATGGTGGAAAATGTATGTGAGTATACAGATGAAAAGGGATTGGAGCTGTTTATTGACGTAGACCACGAGATTAGGGTTAATAAGTTGGAACCAGAAAAACAAAAGAGAGATTCAGCTCGAATAGACCTTACAATTCGATTGGCAATGGGACCGAACCCTGAACACAAACTCCGTGTCGTAATAGAATTAAAGAAAGACAAGGGGGAAATGAAGGACCATTCGGTGATGAAAGAGAATGCAAAGGAGTATGATATGTTGGATTTTCTTGATCAAGAAGAAACCATCTTTTATCTATCTGCATCATTGAACACCGTTAATAATCGAGGAAAGCCCATATCGCCCAAATTGAGCCATTTTCTTTCTGATAATATTGATGCAAAGAAGAAGAAAAGGAAAAAGAGAAAGAAAACAGGGTGGTAATAAATATGGGTAATAATCACAAAAACAAAATAGCTAATATTTATTCTTCTAATATACAACTTATGATGTTTTAAAAATACTCATACCAATTTAGTTATGCCAACAAAATTCGAATTTTGTATCTAATTCAATTTCCTTTTGTAATTAACAGGTATTTTAGTTAAAGCCCATACTATAAATTAAGATGATTTTCAAATCTAATTACCACAACCAATATAAACCCTAGTCTACCCTAAATTCAACAACAACTTGTCATTTTTATTTCGGGTGTCAATATTTTTCAGATCAATGTTTTCTTTCTCTTCTACTTATGTTTGTACTACTAACGTGTTTCTTCGTTCGTTAGTTTGCGCACTCTATATCTTTGTATCATACTCTTATTGGTGTGTTTGTTTAGATCTTTGTCTTAATTGCTTCTTTGCTGTACCTCGTGATTTCTGAACAAACGTGTCGCTTGTTTAAGACACGTATTTCAACGTGTGTTTTCAAATGTATTTTGTCAAGTTTGTTGTTCATGTTTTATAGAAGTTCCGTAGTAATGGCTTAGATTTGAAAACTAAAAAAGTTAAAATTTTATTTTTGGATGAAATAGACTCTGTACAACAACGTATTAGACATTTACACTTTACTTTAATAATTATATATTTACATGATTTACTTATATCCGAATGTGGTCTAGCTGTAGGATCATCCACTGGTTACGAGGAACTGGTAGGTTCGATTCCCGTGGTTTTTGGGGGTAAATTGGATTTTGGAAACAAGCTCTTTTCCTTCGTAACAACCGTTGCGAAGTTATGAAGGAAAAGAGTAAGGCGGGGGTGTTACCTACCTACCTCCCCGTTATTTTTTTTGAAAATGTGGCCGCAAAAGTGCAGATCACCCACCGAAGTAGTGTTAGGAGGGAAGAATTCAATTCGTATATTGCTCATATTTAAATCAACTGAATGAACTGGCGCATTATCCATGAATAGTATGATATTTCTTCCTTGTAATTTCATTTCTTCGTTTAATGCATACAACACATCGTTAAAGATTTTTATCGTCATCCATGCGCTCTTGTTTTCGTAGTATTCAAGTCCGCAATCATAATAAGTTTCCCTGACTTCTTTAACTAACTTTTTTCTATTTCCTACAAAGATTACAGGTTTCCGATAGTCACCTGTCATGTTAGTAATTAATAGAACGGTAACTCTGTCCTTGTACTTTTTAATTCCGTTTTTAGTATCTCCTTTAAGATCATAGGAATATGATGATATCATTCTGTAATAGAAGGCAGACTCATCCAGATTGAATATGTCTTTATCATCAAAGTCCTTGATTAGATGTGGCAGTCTATGCAATTTCCAATCGTTACATAAATCTTGATCTACAGCACCTGCTTCGCCCATCAATTTCTTGTTCGTAATACAATATCTTAATTTAAACCTACCAAACCAGCCATTACTGGCTTTGAAACTGTCGAGCCCATTTTCTTTGGCTATCATCAAAGCTTTTGCAATCAAAACGGCTCCGTTAATTGGCAGGTTTGCATTCCTTAACTGGAGGAAATAGAACAACTTTTCCTCTATGTCATAGAACGGCGAATGACGGATCCTGGCTCTCTTGGTAGAGATTGAAGATTGTTGGAAACGTTTTAGAATCGTGTTTTTGTTAGATATCACCGTACAGATCGTTGGTAGAGTTCTTTTAAGACAAGATGCGATATGGGTTTTCTTTTCGCCATTATCAAATCGATCTAGTATATCTACCTTTTCTGCAATTGTTAATTTCTTCCGTCTTAACACCATAAATTTTAAATTTTATTTTAAAAATCACTTGGGGGAAATACAAGACTTTATACAAGCTGACACTCTTATACTTACACACCCTTTAAGCACCATGTCCTTATAGATGATATCATAGATACAGTGTTATTGAAAGTAGAAGACAATTTCGAAATATTCGGGCTATATTGTTCCATTACACAGAAGATAAAGCACATTCAATTATTGGCACAAAAAAGGCCGTAAACATTTAAAAACCAGGATTATAGCACGTATAATCAAATAGCATCATCAAATGAATCTACAACAAATAGTACATTAAAATTAAAGGAAATACTTGTCATCCTAGATAATACATCGAGATACATGGTGGAATTTGTATTATGTTAAAGAATATTCAAAAAAACTCCGACAACAATTCTTTCAATACTATGATCATGTTTCTCTAATTCTTGGAAATCTATTTCACAAGCTAACAGCAAGGCAATTTAGACAACGTTTAAAACCCCATAATGTACACAAAAAGATACCACGTCTATTTCTTCAAATTAGACACTTACTTTGTATACCCAGCAGGGATTTAATACTAAAACGATACATGTATTAGATTGGAATATACTATTTATGTTGTATGGAACAACTCAACATATAGACATAACTAACTGTAATTACATGGATTGGCGAACATGTAAAATGATAATCGATATCAATTTACCCCGGTGTGAAAATAGAAACAACCCCGAAGTAACATGAAAAACAGACAAAGGCCGATTTTAGGACCATAGTGTTGCCCACAAAACTTTTAAGGTAGGCAATTAGTTTTTGGAGAAGTTAACTGAAACGAACGAATTGTGAAAAATGTTGAACTTGTTGAAGAAAGAGCTTACCAAAGGATACAAGTCAAAATTTGATCCAAAATATATGTCGAAGGAAACGGTCGAAGTTGAGGAGAAGTTGGCCACGATGGAATCCCTCAAAGATTCTTTGTTCACCGATTTGCAGACCAAACTCAAGTCGATCGGGAATGTAATAACTGGTAATGTCTCTAATGGAGAAGACGACAATAGAAAAACTGTTATACAAACTTAAAAACCAAACCAAGTTCCAGAATCGGCGAATTGGAAGTATCCCCGAATTACTTTAGATATGATG
Organism: Mikrocytos mackini; assembly: GCA_030180075.1. NCBI lineage: Eukaryota > Endomyxa > Ascetosporea > Mikrocytida > Mikrocytiidae > Mikrocytos > Mikrocytos mackini. The sequence continues at coordinate 5,100 of JASNJN010001648.1, forward strand.
AATTGATGAAGAAGTTAGATAGTTTGGAAACGTACACGTTACATTGATTGGTGGACACAGAGGCTATTTCCTGAAAAGTTTCTATTTACTTTTGGCACAAGCATTAAAATAATATGCTTCGAGTTTAGTGATTAAGAGCTTATTGCACCTATTCAACCACCCATTCAACCACCCTATTTCATGAACTATGAGTATATAATGAAGACATGTCAAATATTTAACCTTGGGAAATCTATAATGTATGAAAAGCAAAGTGGACAACGGCCCCAACGAAAAGTTTTGATTGCAATCAGCGAACAGCCTTATTAGTTGTCTCTACACGGAGCAGAAGCACGAGGCTCAGGTTCTTCCCTCGCGTTTTGCCGATGTGTCTGCCTGTTTTAGAGCGAAGCAAGGAGCCACGAAAAGGATATAAGGGAATTTCCGTACGACATTTGTTTTAGAAAGTAAAACGATTCATTTATTGTCACCCTGAAAAGAGCGTGAATGAGCACCAAAAATTGATCACAAATTCCGATTAATTTTTGAAGTCATTGGAAATCCCACCCCAAGGTGTTTAAATTTCGAGCAGAAAATTCACCAACACTACTGCGGAGAAAAGGATGTCGAATGTGGTTCCTAACACAAGACAAGTTCAGGAACTGATGAGTTTCTTTAACTGCGCAGATTACCAAAGCTATGAAGTTAACGTTAAATCGTTGAAAACAATCTGGGCTAATATATAAAATTATTTAGAAATGGGCTAAATGTAATTTTTGATTCATTAGTTTAATCTGGTTGTATATGATATTTTTTAATGTTTATAAAATTAGATTATAATGTTACTATAATAATTGATGTTATTTTATTCCGTCTCATAAACGTTGCTTTCAATTTGGTTAATTCCTAGACACTTTATTTTGCGATCTTAAAAATCAATTTATAACCGCTGTGATTCTACCATTTATTTATTTGTTACCGTACTGTTTCATTGTGTTTATATTCCCAAAATAGCCTACTCATTTATATGAGTACTGCAACATCTCATCACTAATTAACTAAATATCCTTTTTCCCAATCCCTAAATAAATCGCATAGTTCATAATTCCAACACTTCTATTAATATACTCACATTGCTTCCTTTCTATTCTCCTTTACAACAGTGTTTCAATATACTAATTTGTGCTGTATCTTATCCGAAGTATATAGAAGGATTTCTTTTATATTCCTACAAAGGTTTCAATGGGCAATATGGGATTTATCTCCTTCCTCACAACAGCCTTCAACCATCATATTTCTCGTCTTCCATATATATATGTGTTGTAGTAACTTGTATCTTCATGATATACTGTGATCTGCTAATACTTTCGTGTACAACCCGATTGAAGAAGGATTTTGTTCTAATTTGCGCGTGTGTGTTAAATATTCAACCTGGGAATGGTATAGTTGGGATGATTCTATGTTTTGATTTGTAGTTAATGAGAATAAGAGCGTTCATATTTGAAAGTTAAAATTTAAATTTTATCGTTCCCCGAATTGCAAAATAATGACTGAATAAATGATTTTCAAATAATATATCATGGCAACTATGCTAATATTGCATATCTGTTTTTTATAATAAGAATAAACGCCTGTAGACGTGCAAATTTTAAAAAACAAGTTTAAAAGCGACGTTATTTTAACAAAAAAGAGGTAAGTTATAAGCGTTTGTTCGTTATAAGTAGGGCAACTAAAAATTGCGGGTTAAAATGATAAAAATTGTCGTTAAAACCTGTTGTTTATTGCACATAAAATCCCGAATAATTGCTGTTATTGTCGATAAAATAAGCTGGTATTTCGACGAGCAAAGATTAATAAACTTGAATTTAATCTATTTTCTTGGGGTTTGAATGTATCGATCTTTAATAAACACTTGACTTTTAATATGAATCAATATATGCAATTTATAATTAAAGTTTTTAAGTCCAGGGAAGTATAATTGTTATATCAAGAAAATAGCTTTTTATATGAGGTTGAATAAACAATAATTGAATATGCAAAACACAATTCTCCAAATATTAAAAAAAAATTGAAAATAAAATTTTTCATTGGTGTACTCAAATACTGAATCTTGAAAATTTTGATAATTATTTGATTATAAACGATAGGTTAATACTTTTAATTTTCATAAAAAAATCCATATTTACCTTAAAAATAGATTTTGACCAAATAGAATACTGTTTTAAAGATACGCCAGGGAGTTCATTGCCCCAATCCATTCAATATCATGATATTTAGCAGTTCTAAAAGACACATCAAGCGATATTTTGGAATTTTGCCAGGCTGATTTCTCTCAAAACCAAATATAATGTCAACTTAACCACAAAATAACAACACTTCGTAAGGGTCAGCCTCGAATTCTTCACATCAATTGATGGCATTGTCACAAGAATCTCACTTTCAACTCATCGACTAAATTAAAACCCTCGAAGTCTAGATTTACTATGGTTTCCATCTGATGAAGGAAAGCACACTCTCAGGAGTCTACTTTTTATTCGTAACGTTTTTAACTCGAACTACAAGGAACATGCCAATACGTTCCGGGGAATAAACAACCACTAACATTTCAAAGCGAAGGGAAATGATTTAAAATTGGAGATACAAAGAACGATATGGAAGGGGGCGGTTACATTCGTTATATGGTAGAACATCCTCTCTATTGTCTCCTTTCGCATCATTTTCTACTCAGGAATTTGGGGAAGCTTCCAGGCATCTGATCCACACAAGTTATTACAACACACAGAGGTATAGATATAATCTTGGACTGACGTTAATTCTACAACCTTTTTATGAAGGAATAAAATAAATGGTAGAAGAGATCGTATAAAACAAAAAGGTCTACATCAAAGAGMTCGTATAAAACAAAAAGGTCTACATCAAAGAAGCTCTACCAAAACATGATTAGTATGACCACTGAATTTTTGATGCAATGTATTAGGCATGTTACCAATAAGCCAAGGAAATAACAAAAGTTCGAATATTTACAATAAAGAACGCATTTGGTTGAAAGAAACTGTATTAGTGGGAAACAACTTCTTTGACAGACGGGCCGGGAACTAAAAAGGATGATAAATGGAAAGTTATATGTTTAAAAGTTTTATTATGATGGCGATTTTTAACTAATAAATTTTTATTCAGTTCAATATTTTAAAATATAAATAAATACCGTGTTTCACAAATTTATATTATATCCAGGAAAATTAATTTTTTTTATCAGTATAATAACAGTTTTGTGAATTATGTTATTGTGTTTCAATAAAATTTGAAATATAGTTTGTTAATAGCTTTATTAAACGCTCCTTTGTAGGAGTTTGGGTCATTTCAAGAGTTATCCGCTCATGTGGTACTCTCAAAGCGCCCTGGATAGTGGTCATAGGGACCGGTTTCAGTTGTATACGCTCATTTAAAATCTTATCTAGGTGCTAGTTTCTTTGATAATTTAATACTTAAAGGTGGTCGTTTTGTCCTGAACTACTTTAGCGTATTTATAATAGGGATATCACAATGTTAACGGATGTTGTAATATTCTCCGACATAGGGGGTTTTTGTTGTGGTATTTTAAAATTTAAAATTTTGAAAAATGCTTTATTGCGTTTTAAAAAGGCTACAAATTGCATATATTGCTTTTATAAATAAAAAAGTTATTTATCGAAAAAATAACTTTTTCATATAAACAAATATTTATATATGGATGCAATTATAAGTATTATTATATGTTGTTATGATCACATAATCAAATTGCTTTTACAGACTTTTGGTTGCCCTAGTAATGGCTTATTCTTCAGGCTGCAAGAACAACTATTCGATATGTTCATCATGTTTTGTAGAACACTTATGAATATACAAGGTAATAAGATTTCATTTTAGTTTTTTGTTTGCGATAATTTTTATTTTATATTTATAAAGATTGTTTTTCAAATATGTTGTTCATTCTACAGAATTTCAAAAATAAATAATTATAGCATGAGATCAGATTTTTAGTCAAGTCTGCTATTTGGGATGGCCCCAGTTAAAAATTTAACCCTATTTTCACAAAAATCATAGCTGATTAGATTTGAAATTTTTAGAATAAATTATATTTAGGTCGAAATTTTCTAGCCTAACTACAAAAAAGCATAAAGTTGCTTGATATTTTATTGTTTTTATCTCCAATTTATGATTGAAATAACTATAATAAAATGCAAGAGGCAGAACAATTTAAATTTAAAATTAAAACACATGAAGTTATTAAAAGAACAATTTGAATAATATAACTTTTAATATAATTATTTACTTAACTTTAAAATGCGCTTGTGAATGACTTCTTCAGCTTGTCTCGCGGATATCAGGATGCCATTAACCCGCAAGGGTTAGGGTTTTACGCCAACTTATTTCCGAGAAGGTCTGTAGCAGTTTCCTTAAAAACGATGATGAATTCTGTTTTGGGTTCCTTTTCCTCAGGAATCTCGTCAGAACACGACTTCTCAACCCCTTTGGGGGATCCTCCTGTGAACCAGGAGTAGATCCTGAGTGACCCTTTTAGGGTTACATTCAGGATCTTTGCAACGACATTCTCTATTGAGACGCCGTTGCTGAGCGAACCATCATGTGAGTGGCCAATTCTAGTGATCGCTCTGAACATCTTCAGGTTGTCTATGGACCGCTTAGTGAGGATTCCAAGTTGGCCCGCGACAAACTGTAACGCTCTTACCTTGTAACCGGTGTACTTACCTTTCAGGTGTTCCACCAGTTGAAGGTATTTGTCCTCCTTTTCCCACTGTTTAACCCCAATGAGGTTTTCGGCGGCAACTGCCACCTCAAGAACTGTTACCCTTTTCTTRAGAGTGTCGACACAAATGATGTCAGGTAGTTGGGAGGTACGTTGACCTTGTTCATTCTTGCTCCAAACTCTTTGGTCAGGCATGAGGTCAAAGCCGTTGGCCGAACGTGTGGTCTTCCGTCTCATATTTGAGATTGAGATCTTGTCGCCGAGGCCACGGTGCTTAATTACCATATTGGCTATCTGCACCACAGTGGCATCGTGTCTCTCTTTGAGAAGCACGAAGGGTATCCTTGGGCACCCACTCAGGACATGTCCGACGGTTTCGGATATCTTATTGCATCGACGACAAGTGTCGCTTTCTGCAGACCCGATACATTTTAGCCAGGTTCGAATGTTCCCATTCCCGTCCTGTAGAAGGAGTGTGCGGCGGGTATCTGTCCGACCTAGGCCTGGCATGCGGAGCCATAAGTGGCTATAGTGCTTATCCACACCATCCAGATTCCTCACGGAGTTAAACCCGGATGGGATTTTGCATT
>JASNJN010001697.1:0-22173 GCA_030180075.1 Mikrocytos mackini
TGTAAAAAAATTCCCTTCGCTCTCCTGAAGTATCGTCATGATGGAGTCGTTCTGCAAATAGCAAACGAAGTCATCAGAAGAAGAGGCTTAGGAGACAAACTCAAGCTATCAGATATKGGTAGGGGAATCGAGAAAAACTCAGACTCCTTCCAACTGGTGCTAGACCAAAGACTATGGGTTGAAGGTATGGAGGGTAAGCCACATACCCTCCTTCCGGATATCATAGCAATAGACCATGCATCCAGGCGGGTAGAACTGCTAGAAGTAGCAGTCCCCGCCGAGGATTTGATTAAATCTCGGAAAGAAGAGAAACCCGGGAAATACCTAGACCTCATCCCTGTCCTTCGAAACCAGTACCCTGGTTTCGAAGTGAAGGTGAGAGCCTTCATTATTGGACAACTCGGAGTAATTTCCAAACGCTCTACTCAAAGTCTTATACACTTTTTAAAGAGGTCCTGCAAACAGCAGGTAACCTCCTGGGCAAATAAACCCAAGCGGATCCGCACAATCAACCACCTAGTTGGGAAAATCCAAAACGTGGGGTTGAAAGGACCCTTGGTGATCTACAGCTGGCTGAGGGGACCAGCTGAGATCGTAATCGAAGAAAGCGGCGTATGAAGAAGATAAAGAATACTATCATATTAATTAATTAATTCTTTATCTTCTTAAAAATAAAAAAAAATAATTAAATTCGAATTTTTTTCCTTGTAATTTAACATTAATTGGTTAAGTAAATTAAAAATATCGCTAAGATATGCCAAATTTTCTTGAAATATTGTTTTTTTTTATTTATTTAATAATTTCTTTACTTTCCCGATTTGGTTTCTTCGTAATTATTTTCTAGAAATTTTAAAACAGCTTTTTTATATCTGTTAATCTTTTAAGCATATTTCCTTTACTTAACCAACGTATTTCGGTAAAGTATAGTAATTTGGTATAGTTTGCTTCTAAATTTTCGAATATTTTTTTCAAAATAGAACTGTTTAATGAGCTTTTTTTGATAAAATTGACGATTTCAGTGGCGATTGTTAAAGTGGTTGATAGTTCTTTAGGTAAAGCCTTCGAACTCAACGCAATTCGGTGAATTATGCAATGATTAAATACACACCCGAGGGCTACTTCTTTGATAAATGCAACTAAACCTTTGTTTTTGCCCACCATTGCAGGTACCCATTTGTAGACATTCAAAATTTTATCGATAAAATTTTCAATAATATTTGCTTTTTACGTGGGAGGATTGAAAAGCTAAGTTCATATAAAATTTGATATTCCGATTCAAAATATTAAAATTTTTGTCCATAATGTTAAAATCTTATCACAATACACCTTGTCACTGTAGATTAACTGAATTATGCTCTCGATAATCAATTACAACAAATTTTATTCTGAATAAATAGCAAAACTCGAACATTGATTTTCGATATATCGATAATTTAAATGTCTACCCATTTGTCCAACAACCCATACATTTATTCCAACTTAGATTATATTTTTAAGCATTATATCGACTACGTTAAACAGATTTGCACCCGTGTTTTTGTCGTCGTTTTTACAACAACATAAGATATGCTCTATCATCCCCGAACGTTCAGCCCAGCGTACAAACACAGAAATTAGCGTTTCATTAACTAATTCAGTGGATTCATCCATTTGTAATGAATAGAATCCACCAATAGAGTTTTTACGAATTTTTACCGACACTTTGTGTGATATATGTAGTGTTCGCAAAACGGTTAACCGAAAAATCCGGAAAACGGATTTTTTTATAGCAAACGAATCCCGGTTTTTGTGATATCAGGATTTCCTTTATAAAGCGGTTAACCGGAAGATTTCGAATATCAAATAGTTGAAGAAAAACGGATATTATTTCGATATCACTCAGATTTATTTTTTTATTTATAGAAAATTTTTTAGAAAAAATTTTGTTTAGATGTATATTAAGTCGATATTTGTATTTCTAAATAACCAAAAGTGGTTCTGGGCAATATTTATGTCTTATTTTACAGACAAGGAAAATATGATTATTTATATCTGACCAATTCGAATAGTTCCGGTATCCGACGCAAAATATTCGATACCGGATATGCGATCGAAACGGTTAATTGCGAACTCTAGATATATGCTCAGAAATGGTTTGAATTGTTGACTTAAATGTATTCGGGGAAAGGCAAATTTGTCGATTATTAATGCTTTTTCTTTATAATCTAAGGTTTGGCAAAATGTTTGAATCGAAGGTTTAACCAGTTCTTGTGCTATTGTGTAACTTTGTTTTGTTTTTGCAATTAAGTGACTTATTTGGTAAGATATTTTTAGAAATGAATTTTTGTCTATTTTCTGTTTTGGTTCTTTATATTGATCCAAAAGGCGTTTTTTGAACATTTCTGAATGCCTTTGGTAATAGTCTTCATTTTTATTGTCGTGTTCTTTGTGTACATTTTTAAATGAGCTTTGAGTTACCGTATTTTAATAAAGAATTTTTGAGAACTGTTGCACAAAAGATGCATTGAGGAGCATTTTTGCCGTTTCGTGGCGAATTAATAAATCTTAGATTTAAGTAATTGTCTAGATAACCTCTATTTTAGTCACAATATTTTAATTATTTAAAAATTGTGTGGGTTTTTCAAGGACTATAACAGCATAGATGCCCCCTTATCGATAATGATCATCAAATTCATACCCCAGGTAGCTCCGTTTGTGATCCTGGTTAAAAACACACTTATGTTTTCCTTTCACAAAACATCTCATCTTTATCTCAATATTGCCTTTAAATACTAAATGAATTTTCAAGTTTTCTATTATTTCATTCAATCCTTTTCATTAATTCTTGTTTTATTATGTTTGATCTGTTTGATAAAGTTTTAATGGTTATTTATAGAATATAAATTATAAGTACCGAGTTTGTCAAATTATAAAAATTAATTATTTAAAAAGGTTTGGTATTAGTGACAAGCACTAAGAGGGTCATAGTACCATCATAAGGTACGACCACTCTACATCTCCCCTCTTAAGGCTCTCCTCCGGGATCTTTTGTTTTTTATAGTGGGTTTCTTGAGCGCTCAATCTGTATACTTTATTTACTGGCCATCTTCTCGTATCTTGGGCCGTGACAGATCGCTTACTCCGATCGATTATTTTTACTGGGCCGGTATATCTACCTGGAGCCCGTTTAATATATGCTCGATCGCCCGGGAGCTTTTTATTTTCCACGACGGCCTTTCGCCTGTCATGGTTCTTTTTCATCGCAGCCTGTCTGCTTTGAACTAGGCTGCGGTCTATTACTCCACCACGTGGGTAAACATGTTTGGTAGAGTTTTCTGCTCCGGAATCTCTGTCACTTTTTACTTCCCCTCCCCTCCTGGGGGTGAGGAGTGAGACTGTGTCTCTCATTTTTCTTCCGAACATTGCCTCGAATGGGCTTACATTCGTCGTACTATGAGGCGTTGCTCTATAGTGGAATAGTGTCTTCTCGATTGTTTCTACAATTGGCCACTTATTCGACTCGGCTTCATCCAATTTCTCGGACAGTACTCGGTTAAAACGTTCGACTAACCCGTTCTGACTTGGGTTGTATATTGGTACTGGCTTTGGTTTTATACCTAGCCGTTTTACATACCCTTTAAACTCTTTACTAACGAACTGTGGTCCGTTGTCTGATACTAGTTCTTCAGGGAGTCCAAACCTCCTGAATAACTTGTTAAGGGCGTTTATTACGGTCCTACTCGTGACACTGTTGAGACCAAAAACTTCAGGCCATTTTGAGTAATAGTCCTGGATTACTAGTAAAAACTTGTATGTGCCCTTTCCTATAGGGCCCTTGATGTCTATAGCCAGTTTTTTCCATGGCCCATCAGGTAACTCGACGGGGATCATTGGTGCTTCCCGTGCGGTTTTTGTTCTTCCAGATTTTGCACAAACTGGGCATTTCTTGATGTATTCTATTACATCGTTTCCATATCCAGGCCACCAGAAAAGGTTCTCTACTCTTTTACGGGTTCTATTTATGCCTTGATGTACTTTGTGTGCTTCACTAAGTATTTGTACTCGCTTATCCTTTTCAGGTACGAAGCGGCTGTTTTCAAAGAACAATAAATTGTTTTCCACTGTCAGTCTATCTAACTTGACGTGGTATTCTTTGTATTTGCTAATGGCTCTTTTATCCCAGCCATTGCTTTTCATTACTCGTACGAGTCCGGCGAGTTCGTTTTCATACCGTATTACTTCGTGAGGCTGTACTTTTTTCACAGCATTTATAACTACTTCCTCATAAATCGGAGCCATTTTATGTTTTACTTGGCCCGCTGAACGCGATAGCCAGTCAGCAACGGAGTTGTCACTTCCTTTTATGTGCTGTACATCGTAGTCAAATACGGTCAGGCGTTCCCGCCATCTTTCTACTCGGGCATTTGTCCTTTTAATGGTACTCTGACTCATTAAGGTTATTAGTGCTCGATGGTCCGTGAGCAATGTGAAATGTCTTCCGAGGAGATAATTTTGAAAATTAAGGATGGCGGATACACATGCCAATGCTTCTTTTTCCCCTACTGAGTAGTTTTTCTCGTATTTTCTAAACTGGGACGACCAGTAAATAACTGGTTTATAATCTCCGTTAGCCTGTTCTTGTTCGAGAACGGCACCCATTCCATCATCGCAAGCATCTGTTTTCAGTACCACTTTGCGGTTGGAATCTGTATTGAAGAGGGCTAATGCCTCTCTTCTTCTAATCATTAGTTTTATTTCATCAAACGCTTTACAACACTGTTTGGACCAGACGAATGTACTGTCTTTTTTAAGTAACTCGTATATCGGTTTAGCAACTATTGCCATTCGTTCTATAAACTTCCGTTAATAGTTTATTACTCCCAATACCTGACGCACTTCCTTAACTGTCTTTGGGGCCCGGAGTTCTTGAATTGCGTCAGCTTTTACACTTGACGGCTTTATTCCTTCTGAGGAAATTTCATAACCCAGCCAATCCACTTGGGTTGTACACAACTCGGACTTATCTCGGTTTATTTTTATTCTTTTTGAATCAAGTCTGTCTAAAACTACTTTGATTCTTTGTTCTAACTCGTTTTTACTACTGGCTGCTATTAAAATGTCGTCAAGATATACTAACACTTTTTCTAAACCAGATAATACTTGGTTCATTATTCTTTGGAACGCACTCGGGGCACTTTTTATACCAAAAGGCATCCTGGTGTACTTAAATGTTCCATAATGCGTGATGATAGTTGTAAGTTCTTGTGACTTATCATCGATACTAATCTGGTGATACGCAGATTGTAGATCAATTTTTGCAAAATACTTGTTTCCTGAGCCTAAGCTCGCTAACAGTGCTTCTGTACTCGGCAATGGGTATTTATCATCCAATATAGCCTGGTTAAGCTTTCGGAAGTCACCGCAAATGCGTACTTTCCCATTGGACTTTCGTACTACCACAATGGGTGATGTCCAGCTTGTATACTTGGTTCGAACCAGTATGCCTTGCTTCAGCAGTTTATTTATTTCCTTCTTTACATCGGGGCGCAATGCGAACGGAACTCCTCGTTCTTTTGCCATTACCGGCTGGGCATCGTCTTTGAGTTTGATTTCAAAGGATTCGCCTATAATACTAGGTAAATACTGAAAAAAATTTAAAATTTCAAAAAAAATCCCAACATTCCTCCTGATTTAGTAACGCACAGTATGACTGCGGAAAGATCAGGGCGGATTGTTGGGTCRGAGAAACTTCCGAATAATGGCTGCCATAGTARACTACTGTGCAGGGGGCAATTTCCAATATTCCCATATAGGCAACAATCAGCTGAAGGGAACAAGGAATAAAGGGTCCGAAACCACCAAATATGAGTGGCATGCCAAAACCGTCCTGTCTCGGGTAACACAGCTAATGCTATATACAGAGCAGGGTACACGGTACTGTCGTGGCCGTAAACCTGAGTTAGGTATCCATATGGGTAGATAGTGTTTGACCACGACGGAATAAGCGCAACAAACGCCCTCTTCCTAAAATTGTTATGTTTTATAAAAAATAAATCAAATTAACAGCCCGATTTATTGTATAAGTCGGTACATATAACAATGTTATGTTTACATTGGTATATGTGCCGCCCCAGTTAACAAACTCATTGATAAAGGTGAAATATGCCTTCCATTTTCAAAAATGTTTTGTAAGACCAATAAAATTTATTTGACAAACGTAAAATGTTTTTGAAAGTGTTTATGAGTAATACGAAAAGGCTAAGCAAACAGCGGTGCCCGTCGTTTTGAAAAACGGAAAATGCCGTTTTCAAAATTTTAATTTCTAAAACAAGATGTGCCTGAAAAGCAAGATACAGACAGTTTTACACTATTTTAATCATTCCAGCTTATCTTAGTCTAGGTTTACAACAACTATGAGAACAAGTAACGGGAACAACTCTTTAAAGACACAAGAAATAAAAGACCTCGTACTTTCTCGTACATACACCAGACATACAAGAACTTCCATCTTTAACTTCAAATCCACAGCCTACATATTCCCAAGATTAGTTACTAAAGACAGGAACTCATTAGTAATCTATACATCCACATTTAAAGCCGAACAAACATCGACGTATGTATAAATGGAATGGAGAGGGAAAGTCGGGCTGGGTGAAATATAAGGAAGTAAAAAGAGAAAACAATAGTTAGGAATGATGAATGAATGAATAGACAATATAATTAATTTATATAAATAGCAATAAAATGTATTGCGACATTTTTGAATGCAAAGATATCTTTGTGTTTCAAAATAGCTTGTGTTGTTTATATAAGTAACATTTCCAGTACGCATGAAATCAATGTGGAAGTATTTGTGAAAAGTATAAGCAAACACAAGATTTTTAATTTTATTTTATAAATAATAAATATAATTTTAAAAATCGAGCTAATATAAATTTCTTTGAACGAAAACTCGATCAAATTGGATGAAAATTGCTGTTTAATAAACTAACCATAAACCAATTAAGCTTTTTAATATGTGTGTAAACATAAAACAAGGGTTTACCATATTAATAAAGCTTCAATGACAATGGTAATTTATTTAAGTCCTTGTTTAGACAAAAAGTCAATTATTATACTTGGAAAAGTTAAAGGCTATTGAGCAATTTTCAAAATTATTGAAAGTTCACTCTAAACTGGGAATTGGGTCAGGAGGACAGTGTATGAAGATAAAGGAAGGAGAGTAGAGAGGAGGTAAATACTCTGTATCTTCATGGTCACAGTCGTTACTTGTGCCTGTTATTTCATAAACCTTCCTTGTTTCAACTACTAAGGGTAATTTCTTTTTGTACTCACCTTTGTGGTTCGGAATGTTTGCTTCTACCACGGAGGTTTTAGTTTTGTCTTTTATACTGACACAGTTATTACTTGTGACGTTACATACGGGGTTATTAACATCCGTGAATAGAGATTGGACTCACGAATATTCGTTTTGAAAAACTTCGAATATTCGTCAAAAATCGAATTTCTGGAATTCGTTTTCCGAATATTTTTTTAAAAATAATTTCAAATTTTGCGAAAATTTCAAAAAATATTCGAATATTCGTTGATTTTTTGATGTGAAAAAATTAAATTTTGGAATTGGATTAAAAAAAATTATGCAAAATTCAGTTCAAAAAACCAGAAAGACGAAATCGATATTAGAAATAAATTTATTTTGAAATTTTCAGTATATTAAGTCATTTCAAAATTCCGAAGTTTCTTCGAATATTCGTCTCCATGGAAAATCTTACTTCGGATATTCGTTCATTTTGCAAGTGTCCAATCTCTAGTTGTAATATCAGCTTGAAACAGTCTTGATTGAATCAATAGATATTAAAGTTCCCATTTAACAGTATTGTGCAATAACTTATTAAAAACTTTGAAAGTACTAAGAAGAGCATTATATCTAAAGAAGGGTAAATTTGACTACTCCATTAATCTTCAATGTTTTAGGCCGTCTGTWSGGGTGTTGTCCCTTATCATATGATCTGTAGTTCCGTTGGAATCTGTTGTTGTTGCTTGAATAATCGTGAGTTAATGTCCCTGATTGTCCTGGTGTGGAAGTTTTTCCGTGCTGTTGACTGCGACATTCCTCGTTGCTGTGTCGTGAAGTACGATGTAGACTGCACCAGCTTCGTGATGGCTTAGGTCGAGTTTTTGTTCTTGTACTCCTGGTTGTCTGTGCAATAACTTCGTGGTGCTCTATCTCTGAGAGGACAATGTTTTCAATTGTTTGGATTCTTTCCACGATTCCTTGCACATCTACTAGTCCGGCTTTCGTCATTTCGACGTGTGTGGCTGCGGACAAGCCCTGCTTGAATACTTCTTCGAGTTTCTCACTTGTCTGTATGTCACTTAGCTTTCGGGTGATGCTTAACCTCATGATGAGTTTTCGCACTGCTTGAAAGTAATCTACGATCCTGTAGTAATGGTCTTGGTGCAGGGCATTGATTTGTTTGTAGTATATGCCGCAATTAGTGACCGGATAGGCGTAATTAAGTAGAATTTCAAGGGCCTGCTCAAGGGTTGTTGCTGTTCCGATTCGTGAAAGAAGCTCTGGAGACACTACGGATTTTAGGACATTTAGAGTAGTGTTGTCGTCCCATTCAGTGAGTGTTACAAGTTCTCGGAACTCTTGGATCCAGTCTAGGAGGTCTTGTGACTGTGGATCGTAGAGCCTTGGTATCTGGCGCTCTAGAACCACGTCTGTGTTGGGGACACGAAGTTTGAAGGAAAGCGTCTTCGTCCCGTCCACTCTCTTCCTGTCTTGTGTTGTGTGGTCTCCTGTGACCGATTTTGTAGGTGCTGTAGAAAATTTAAAATTTGGAAAGTCAGGAGATCTTTTGCTCAATGAATTCATTATGTCGGGATCATAAACTTCCCAAAAAAGACAGGAATTAACATTCGACTTTTTTTTGTTTAAAGATTTAAAAAACTGTATTTGTTTGTTTCTAAGATCATATTATATCATTTTGCAAAGCTTTTTGTACTATAAGCATATATTCATAGTTTTATCTAAATAATTGGTAAAATCCAAAGTTAAAATTTCAAAAAATTTAATATACGGTTTATAACGTACAAGGGGTCACACAAGTAAAATAAACTGGTTGTATATTAAATATAGGTATATATGTATTCTTGGTATGGGTGAAATGTGTTAAACTTCTTTCGAACCTTGTAGGTTCATATTTTTTAAAACAAGCTATTTTTGAAAACCACAGGATACAACAAACATCATTTTAAATTGTAATCAACGAATACATATTCTATCAAATCACAGCCGTACTGACTAGAGCTCGCATATTGCAGAAATACCACAAATATCTTTTGAAAATAAAATTCTTGTTGTAAAACAAATCTTCCCATATCTAACTCCACGGGGACCTACAACTCTGTATAGCACTATAATTTCCTGATCAATTTTATTTACATACAGTAGAGGTTTAGATATGCCAACGCCTTCGTTAACATCTCTAACGAACATGACCAACAAACTTTCTCAAAGACAACAGCCATTTATACGTAAAACAGAAGATATAGGTGGCCATCCCAGGATTTAAACATTTGTGAAGAAGAATACGGATCTGAGAATGGTATGAGGAAACAAGGGAATTTTTTATCATTGAAATACCATAGACTAAGAAGCTTGATAAATTAAAACACTTATTATTGAACTTTTTAGACACATATAGAGTCTCGGATGTTTTAATAGTACAAAATAATAGATTCTCTGCGAAAACTAATAATAACTACATGTTTGAAATATGTTGTTGCGGCTACAAGGAACTTATAAATTATTATTATTGGATTAATTAATTGATAACATTATTGCGTTTCATATTTTATTACAAGTTTATTTTATATTTTATCAAAATTTATAAATCATGATAAAATGAAAATGTTTAACATTCATTTATACAATAATTTAAATTTGCTTATTTTATGAAAATGTTTGAATATAGAGATTTCCAACAATTTGTTACAAGGTAATCTTGTTGCTATTTACAATATAATATAAAGTCATCAATTCAATAAACCCACAATAGTTATTTATAGTTACCCATCTTTGTTCAATGTATTTAGTGAGTAATTTATTTCTGTTTTAATTTGATCCGGCTTATTAATGACAAACAGTTAAACAACATGTACTTTTATACTAATTTTATATGTATGTAGTCTTCTTCTTTTTGTTCATCCACTTCTTATTCTTCTTATTCTTCTTATTCTCCTTCTTATTCTTCTCCGTCTTCTTCATTATAATTGAGTTTTTATTATTTCGTGTATTGTATTACAAGGCAGTTGGTGCAAATTAAACAAGTCGGAAGCATCCTATACACTTATGGCCACTTATATCTTCTGTTTTACGTATAAATGGCTGTTGTCTTTGAGAAAGTTTGTTGGTCATGTTCGTTAGAGATGTTAACGAAGGCGTTGGCATATCTAAACCTGGTTAAATACTAATCTTCCACATTTTTTACCAATCTTCCCCATTTTTTACCGATCTTCCCCATTTTTGACCAATCTTCCACAATTTTAGAAGATATCGAAAATGAAGCCATAATTTCTGAAAATGTGAAAGAAGCCCTCAGAGATTGTGTTTTGATATTAAAAAACCAAAATTTTAATTTTTCTCTAGGTCCCAATAATGTGTGTTTTCTGTAGTCAGAAGTTGAAAATATGCCAGACTTCACGAGTTAAAAAACCTCGAGGAAATATATTAAAATCAAAACTAGTAGCCAATTGTCGTTTAAAACGACAATTTATAGCCTTGAAATAATTTTGCAAAGATTATTTGTTTTATAAAATAATTAATTTTCTAATGATAGAAGCATGAATGTAGAAAATAACAACATATAAATAAGCGCATCAATTGATTTCCTGTTTATAAGATAATCAATATATGTCGTTTTAAACGACAATTGGCTACTAGTTTTGATTTTAATATATTTCCTCGAGGTTTTTTAACTCGTGAAGTCTGGCATATTTTCAACTTCTGACTACAGAAAACACACATTATTGGGACCTAGAGAAAAATTAAAATTTTGGTTTTTTAATATCAAAACACAATCTCTGAGGGCTTCTTTCACATTTTCAGAAATTATGGCTTCATTTTCGATATCTTCTAAAATTGTGGAAGATTGGTCAAAAATGGGGAAGATCGGTAAAAAATGGGGAAGATTGGTAAAAAATGTGGAAGATTAGTATTTAACCAGGTTTAGATATGCCAACGCCTTCGTTAACATCTCTAACGAACATGACCAACAAACTTTCTCAAAGACAACAGCCATTTATACGTAAAACAGAAGATATAAGTGGCCATAAGTGTATAGGATGCTTCCCCATTTTTGACCAAATTGGATGACTTAAACTCGCTTATTTATGGAGAAAACACGAGAAAACATTGGGGCTAAACGATCAGATGATTACCTATTCATTCCTTTCAAATTATGTTGCAAGTATGCAATATGAGAATGATGATCGATACTATTGTATAAGCCATATCATAAGCCCCTCCAATATATTGATTATGATAAGTACGCGTACTTTATTGGCGTCTGCCGAGAAATATGACAACTTCTGTATCGATGCGACATATCGATTATCGAGAATGGGATTAATTTTGGTGGTTTTTGGCGCCATTAAAGAAACCAAGAAATTTCACATGATATGTTTTGCCATTGTTCAAAGTGAAAATACAACCACTTACAATTGGATTTTTGAAAAACTTATATATCATTTTTTGGATTTTAATATTGTATGCAATCCAACTTCAATCATTGCGGATTCGGCGCAATCGATTTCTAATGCAATAGCAACAAACTTCCCTTCTTCTTTGCGAATTAATTGCTGGGCACACGTCGCAAGAAAATTAAGAAGTAAAATCCCCGGAAACAATGTAGAACTGAAAAAAGCACTGTACTGCGACTTAATGACTTTACAAAGAAGCATCACGAGAATAGTCTTCATAAAAGCAGCAAGATCTTTTAATTCAGCCTGGATGCATCTCAGTAACTACGAGGAGTTCATCGAATTCTTCAATATTAATTACATGGAGTTCAACTCTAATTGGTGGGAAGGAGTAGATTTGTGGGCTCCTAAGACAAACAACCACCTCGAAGGTTACAATAGCGCACTCAAGAGAAGCGTTTTCGAATATAGAAAAACAGCTATAATCTATATGATACAAAGATTAGGCCGAGAAGTCAACGATAAAACACAACAATATATTGAGAATGGATTTCTTAAAGCATCTAAAATCGTCTATGACAACAAAAATCGAAAGAGTTTTAACGTATATCTACTTGGAAGTATAGAAACAAAAATATTTTATTTGAGTAGAAATATAGAAAGAGATTCACAAGAAAACGTTATGTCTATTGAGGATATAAAAGAATACATGTTTGGAACCAAAGATTTCGCCGATTTCTCTGCCGTAAGAAGGTTATATATGGAAATATTTGTAGTACACCGTGCAGACGCGCCAGAAGAATAGAACAGTTTTTATTGTTCTTGCTATTTCTTTAAGAAGTATAGGAAATGCGACCATGTTCATTATATAGCAATCGATCATCTCAAAATGACTAATCTTCATTATTATATAGGGACTGCGCAAAGAAGGGGAATTAATCGGGCTGAGACTTTTTCTCCCACATATAACTTTTTTCCCACAAATAACTTTTTTCCCCACAATTTACTCTTTTCCCACATAAAAAATTTTCTTCCACAACTTCTCAATTTACCCCCAAAATTTTTTTTAATATTTGTATATTTTTTATTATCATTAAGTACGCATCTTTCATAAACGTTTTAGAAATCTGGATAATTGTKAGTATATAGGATACAGAGAAGCTGTTGCTTTAAAGAAGCATAAAAAATCATTGAAATTAAAAAACGATAAATTTAGACAATGCACAGGGAACATCTATTATAAAAATTATACAATAAAACTGGAAAATTGTAGAAAATGTGATTACAGTAAACTACGAAGGTTTAGCCAATTTTAAGACTTAATCACTCCATTCTTAGCCAATTTTTAGGGGGTTTGGTCCAATTTAATTTAAAATATTTTACTGTTTAAGTGCTTCTGGGGCTCTGAAAATGATACAGGATCATGAAAATATTGAATTTACCCCAAATCAATCGCCAATACATTGTTTTATTAAGTTCTTTAGGTGGGCAACATTCTAGTGTTAGTCAAATTACAAAATAATTTTGAAATACCTGTAAATTGTGTTTATCCCAATTTTTTAACCGAACTCTGTGGTTAAAACGTTTACCCGTGGTTTTTATTTATATTTAAAATTCACTATTCGGTTTTAATAGATTAAAATAGACATTATCAATAGGTTTAATATGATTTTCCCGAATGGGTGATACAACCAAGGGTCCCCCTTGGGGGAAAGACAAATTGAGATTTTTGTAACCAAAATATATAAAGAGAATTTAGATTTCTTAGTCACTCTAATCTTAGCCAGTCCAAGGCATTTTGGGACAAAAACCGGCCAAACCTTCATAGTTTACTGTATGCATGTTTGAATATATGTCGTATTTGCGAGACCCGCAAGAATCGCTATTCTTGTAGTTGCTTCTCTTATTATTTATTTTTATTATTCGACAAAAATTATTTATTTATAACTTCTGCCTCAATGGCCGGGCCACTTCAGCCTTCCTCAGCTACCCTCGAATTCCCAATGACCACTTAACGCCAGGGGTTTACGCCATTTCTGTTCTCCGAAGCTTTCCAACAACTTGTTGTGCAAGGCTTTGGGAAGAACGTCTCTGGGACTCTTCTCTTCGGGTACTTCGAGTAACTCCCACTTGTTCACCCCTTTGGGGTCCCCGCCTATGAACCAAGCATAGATCCTGGGCGAGCCTTTGAGGCACACCCTTTTTCCACACCTGGTTGTCGTCCAACCTCGAAGAGACATAGTGACGTTCTTTCCAACCTTCCGTGGTGTTCGGAATTCGCGGGTTAGCCCCCTATTAGGCGGATTTCCCGGCTTGTGGCCAGCCAATTTTGAATTGAATCCGGCCCCTCCTCTTTTGTAAGCCTCTCGGCTTCGCGTTCATAGCGTTAACGAAGGGACAAGTCCAGTTTGGATTCCTGTCTAGCTCTTTAGACTCCGCCGGGGCTAGACTGGGACTTGGTTACATGCCGTTTTACAGGCAGAGAGGGTCTGGGCGACTTGTCGCTCTAGTGGTCGTGACCTCGTCGCTTTCACCTCCATGAATGGCACCTTGTGCGTTGCGCAATGGGGTACCATATTTTTTTGAAAAATTGTAGTTGCTTCTCCTATAGTATTAAAAAGGAGTGTTGCAAACACATACATAAAGCCCACATGCTTTGTGGAAAGATAGAAGATGACGCATTGCAAATTTGCGATAAGGACAACAAGCAGGGTGGGGTTTAAGTCCGTCCATAACCTTTTGTACAGGACAAGTGGTTTAATCCAGGTTTAAACCTGGTTTAATCCTGTCCAAACCCCTTTTTTCAGGTTACCATATTTCGTAATTTTATGATCGACGTTTAATTTATTAAGAATCTAATATAAAAAATTTTGAGTTTATTGTTTTTTGGCAACAAAAAATTAAGCGTTCAGACAAAATATTATGATCATTTGGTGACGTTTTTGGAAAAGGTCATTTCACGTTTCAATTTCAGGCCCCTCAAGCCCCTACCAAATAGGAGGTTTAAGACGTCTTTTACGTCCAAAACCGGTTTAAACCTCCCAACCCTGACAACAAGAAACAAAAATTTATAAGAAAGAAATGTAACAATGAACATACTACCCTTTCGCCAAAAATGTTCAAATTCCGGGCTATATAGGAACTTAAACGAGAAAACGCAAGCTTTAAATTCTATTGGACCTTATCGGCTAAATTCCAATCTGCCACAAATTTTGCGAATTTGCCACAGATTTTGAAATTGAATTTGAAAAAATTTCTCCATTTTCATTGAATTTCAATTTTCTGAGCAAAAAAAAATTTTTTTTTGTGATTTTCAAAAATTGAATTTTTGCCCAAGAAAAAAATTTCAAATACTTTATTTTTATTGTCCGACAAAATTATTTAATTATAACCTCTGCCTCAATGGCTGGCCACTTCAGCCTTCCTCGGCTACCCCCGAATTCCTAATGACCACTCAAGGTCAGGGTTTTACGCCATTTCTGTTCTCCGAAGCTTTCCAACAACTTGTTGTGAAAGGCCTCAAAAGAACGTCTCTGGGACTCTTCTCTTCGGGTACCTCGMGSAAYTCSTTTGGGAGGAAATGACGATGTCTGAAACATAAGAAATGTTTGAGTCTACAGTGAAACAAAATTGTTTAGTTGAACTACTATGGGCGAATTCATGTTGTGAAAGTAATGACTGATTATTTGTTGTGCTATTTGTGTTGTTGGGAAGTCTTTTTGGAGATCTTGGAGTTTTCATAAGAATTTAAAATTTTAAAAACTCCACACATCCTCAATTTATAAAATAATGCATGACTAGCTTAATTAAACAATTAATAGCGAATTTGTATATGTTATATACATGATACCATTTAAAAAATAAAAAAATAATGCTTGTATAAAAAAAGTTATTTACTTCAATTTATGTCATGCTAGAATCTATAGAACGACAGATCAAGCTCACACTTCCCAATTACAATAAACCCTTCAAACTTTACACCGATGCGTCTGACACGGGAATAAGCGGCATTCTGCTGCAAGATGACAAGGTAGTGAAATTATATTCGTCTAAGTTACTAGACAATGAGAAGAAATTCAACACTATGGAAAAGGAGTGCCTGGCCATTATCAAGAGCCTGAAAAAGTTTAGAACCATTATTTTTGATAATCTAGTCGAAATAATAACAGATAACAACAATCTAACCTTTGATTCTTCCCCATTAACATCTAGAAGTCAGAAATGGAAATTACTTTTAAGCGAGTATAACTACACACTCACGCATACGAAGGGAGAGTTGAACAGCGCTGCTGATCAGTTGTCAAGACTTTACAGTTCTAATAACAGCGATAAGAATACCGAACCCAACTCTTCTATAAAGATACTCAGCATAAAACAAAGTAAAGACAAAACCAAAGAGCTTTTAACTCAATTTAAACGAGCACAAGAGAAAGACAAGAGTACTTTAATTGAAGATGAACTTAAAGACTTTCGTTTACAGACAGGAATAGATAATATAGAACTGGACCTCAACAAAAAGATCATTATAAATGATCAGGATAAACACAAGTTTCTTAACTACTATCACGAAAGACTCTCACATCCAGGGTGTAAAAGATTATTCAAAACGTTAAGCCCTTACTTCACCATGAGCAACTTCTTAAAAGAAGTCGAATTATTCACTAAAGTTTGCGATTCATGCCAAAGATATAAGAGTATTGGCTTAAAAGTAGGACAAACACACGGATACTTGGAGAGTAGCAAACCTTTTGAAAAAGTCTCATCTGATATCTGGGGCCCATTTGAGACTGAGGAATTTGGCCAGTTTTGCAAAGGTTATATTGTTACCTTTACAGATATGTTTAGCAGATACACAAAGATGGGATTTTTTGAGACAATTACAGGAAAGGATATCGCAAGTTCATTTACAAATTGCTGGTTAACACAGTTCTCTAAACCAAGCGTCTTTCTAAGTGACCAGGGGAGCCAGTATACTTCGGACTATTTAAAAGCTTTCCTTAAACAGAAGAACATTGAACCCAAGTATTCCACAGCCTATAACCCAACGGGTAATAGCTTAAGTGAAAGGGTCAACATCTTTATAGGGAATGGTTTGAGGACACAGAAAAACAGAAAGATAGGAGTAAAAGAAGCACTGCAAAAGATTGAAGATGCCTTTAATTGCAGCTACAATAGAAATCTTAACACCACACCTTCTTCCATACAGTTAGGATACAATCCAATAGACCCCCTTAAAAGAAAAGAAGAAGTGGTAATCAGTGAAGTACATTCGCGAATTAAGAGTTCAGCTGAAAAGGAAGAAAAGAAAAGAAACGGTAAGCGAACTAAAGCGGAAGACTACGAAGTTGGACAGTATATCATGCTAAGGAACCATGAAGTAAGCAAGTTAGCTCCAAAGTGGAAGGGTCCCTTTGAGATACTGAGCATAAAAAGTCACAACGACGTCTTAAGGATAAGGCAAATGAACAAAGACGTATGGGTAAATAAAAAGAGAGTAAAACCATACTATTTAGATTTAAAGGAACAACGATAGAACTTTGAGAAAAGAAGAAAAGAGAGAGGCAAACTGACGTGTCTTAGAAGTACGTCCTGATGATCTTGTTAATAAATAATATAGAAATTAAATTCTTACAAATATTTGACATGTTTAAACGAGACAGTAGCGGGCCTTACAAAAAGGCTAAGTACTATAATCAACGTGCAGAGCACGTCAGTTATCAACATACATATATTGAAGTGATCGGTCTATGAAGCTGAAATCTCCACGTATGAAAAATATGTGGAAATGCTTGATCTATCATAGATGTATTTAAAAACTGATACATTGACAATTGTTGTTGGTACATAGTAGTCTGAATTGGTGGTCAGTCCCCAACTTGCTAGACAAAACCAGAAAAGTAACTTGTTTTCTATCATTGAATTATTAAATATAAGGTTAACTTGTCATTTAAGTCACAAATCGAACATATATTTATCCAAATAAATACTAATAACAAAACTGTGATTTATAGTTATGGAGACTCTTTAGAAATTCTAAAAAAAATATTTTACGGCAAAAAATTTTTATTTTAAAATTTTAAAACTAAATCTACAGTCAAACCTGTGTATAGTCATAAATCATATGGTAAGGAAAATATTCGATGATTATAGAAGGTATGTGCTTATAAGAAGTCAAATTTTGGGCGAAATGGCGAATTTGGGGAAATAATTATCTTTTTACATCGAATATTGGTACGATTTCAAGTATTTGTCAAAAAGTTATCTGCAAAGAAAAAGTTTTCATATATTTTCGAAAAAAATTCAAAATATTTCAAAACATTTTTTGCATGTTCTTTATATTATTTTCCCATATTTTATTAAACCACGAATGTTATCGCGAAAAAAATTTTTTACTCCTTTGATGGCACCTTTTTTTGTTTGATATATAACTTTTTTATTATCCCGAAACAACTTCTGTGTTATGGAATGCCACAGAGCCCAGGTTGAAGCAAGTTTGTATTTTCTCAAAATGAAAAGTTAAATTTTGCGACATTCAATCTTATATTGCGATTTTTGAGTTCTAACAAGATCTGTTTTAGTTTATTTTGAAACGTCATCGTCTATCGATAACCAATACATAACTACTATGGAGTAGCAGTCATTTCATCGTTTTTGTTTTTATTTATATTTTCAAATTTAATTTTTTCAAAGAAAACCAGGACATGAATAACTTCTTTAATCAAGAAGTTAGGGAACTAACCGAGGAACTACACTCCATTAACACTACCAACGACGACCTACCTGACTTTCCAACCCAGCCAGACCAGATAAAGGAAAGTGACAAGACAAGACACCAAGTAGAGGCATATATCCCTCTAGATGCCAATATAAGGGAACAAATGCAGCAAGACGACTTACAGATGTCCAGGGTTGCGTTTATGACAGGCATAAACCCTTTATGACATGACATGGGTTTTAACCGGTATAAACCGGATTAAACCATGTCAAAAACCTCAAAAATTTATATTTTGAAAATATTTTAAAAATTCCAAAAATAATCTCAGTTGGAATTACTTAACGTAATCTCATGAGATTAGAAATAAAATATTTTTTGAAAAATCAAAAATCTCCAAAATCAAAGTAATAAAATTTAAAAATAAAAATTTGCTAAAAATCGAAAATTTTATCCCAAAAATCTTCCAAAAATAAGTTCCTACCAAATTTTAGGTTTATGCCGGGTAAAACGTCAAAAAGGTTTATGACATGACAGTAATATCCGGTTTTTACCAGGGTGGTAAAAACCATGTGGTTTTTACCTTACAACCCTGCAGATGTCCCATCGGGCTGATAGGGAATCTATTCTCACTTCAACAGTGACATCCGCAAACTCTGTGAGTGTGGGAATTTCAAAAGTCGCTGAAAAGACTACATATAGAATGTCGACGTATTTTCGGCGTTAGAAGATAAGAATGACGTTATAAACGGGAAAGAGAGCGTTCTGTGCTGTGAATATTGTTCGTGTGCCAATTTAACTTTTCATACGCTTTCGACACACCTTTTAAAGCAGCACGCCTAACGATTTGACATTAAAACGAACAGTTTTCTACTAAAAAAGAACAAAAAGACTTTATAAAAGAACACTTTAATACCGGACAATACAGCTTCATCAGTTTGCGGGCAAGATATTCCGGGAGAAAGAAAAGCACAACTACTTTCAGATGCAATCAGTTTAGAAACGCCAAAGAGCCTTGTCTAGCATACTACAAAGAGATTAACAGAAACAAGAAAAAGTATTTAGTTGAATATTACGAAACCCACTTACACAATATTGTTTTGAACAAGATCAAACTTGGTAAGGAGATAAAACATGATTTGATTTCTAAATTAAAAAGCGGGAAGGAGATAGACAAAGTTTGGCGAGAAATATTAAAACAAGTTGATTTGGACAATGTTAAAAAACTAGATTTGGTTGGGCCTTCTTACTTACGTTATTTAAGGAATACATATGTCGATGTGCGACTAAGTGAAAACGATCTTGAAAGTTTACAGAAATGGAGAAATATAATCAAAAAGAACGGCCTATTGGAAGATCAACTCATTATTCACAACGAAGACAAAGAAGGAAAAGACTTTTCGTTTATATATATGATGCAGACAAAAGAACAGAGGAATATAGTTGCGAATTTAAAGTTTGACACTATTATGATTGACTCAAGTTTTGGAACGAATCTCTACAACTACACATTAGTTCCTTTCTTTATTTTGGACGAGAAACAGGCAGGGTTCCCTATAGCATTTGCTATATTGTCAAATTAGAACACAGAAAACTTAATAACAGTAATACAATGGTTGGTTGAAAAGAACTCTGAATTTAGAGGAATAAAATATTTGATGTCAAACTTAGCACCAGTGTATATGAAGGCTTGGTCAATAGCTAACGGACCGGGTGTTACATGGCTTTATTGTAAATGGCATTTCTACAAGGCAGTCATTGGAAAGATAACTTTACATTATAAGGACACAGAACAACGGGATACAATACAGTCAATGTTTATATTGATGTGTAACGCAGTAGAGGAACAAGAATTTTACAAAACTAAATTGGAATTTTTGCAGTTTGCAAACAGCACTTCAAGGGAATTTTATAATTACTTTCAATCTTACCATAATCACAAAGATACGAGATGGGCTCTTATACATAGGCTAGAAACAGAAGTAAACGTAAACATGTTTGTGGAATCATTTTTTAGGATATTAAAGAAGGACTGGCTTAACAATATTAGAAAGAATAGGATCGATTTTCTTGTAAGGATTTTACAGGAATACACGCTGTGTCTTTCAGTGACTAATTTTCTTGGGAATTTCACTACAAAAGGCGACTTTCTAAGTTTTAGACAAAAATAGCAAAGGGAAAACACAAAAGAGATTGGGTCTACAAGTTAAAGATTTTAATAAAGTTGCGGACAATCGTTGGAATATAAAATGTACAGAATTACTATAAAGAGACTTAACAAATGCGCTGATTGTTCCAACATTTGCGTACAATGCAAAATTTGCTATCATTCGTTAGCGTGTACTTGTCTTTCCCACTTAAAAAAGAAGAATGTATGTAAACACATACACAAAGATGTGGACATTCTAAAGTGGTGCAAGGAGGGGATGGACGGGGACGCACGAGAAAACGATTATATTAAAGGATTTACAGAGGGAAACGAAGACAATATATTCACAGATCAAATTATAGAGAATGTTCCAGTTGAATGCGAATTAACAGAAGATATAAGTAGAGGAATAAACCAAGGGGAATGTGTAAAGAGTGAGGCATTTAGAGTAGATCGTGAAACGAAAGAAAACATAGTAGGGAGCTTTAGTAAAATATGACGGTTTGTACAGGATAATAAGATTTCAAAAGTTAAAGCAACACAGATGAAGCATACCTTGGGAGAACTAACATTAGCTGACAATTCAGAACATGACGATACTGCAAACAAATCAAAAATTAAACCGGTTACAGCATCAAAAACAACATATAAAACCCAAAGACAACAATTGAAGATTAACAAGCCGCGATGAAGAAAGAAAAAAAAACAAGCGTTAGTTTTAATTATTTATAATGATGCCATTGTTTTCTTAAACACTTTATTTCGTTTTTAATTATAGTTTTGTTTAATTTTTTATTTATAATAAGATTTTATTTATCTAAACAAATTAAATAAAATGAATGCCGTTGATATGAATTAAACCAATAATAACTATCAAATAAATTAAATCATAGATCATTATTCTTATTCTTATAATTAATTACGGGTTCGGTCGTTTTCTGTTCTTATTAACTCCTTGTTTAAGCCTTTTAATATTTTCTTCGTTGTAAGGCGAGTTACAAGAAACACTCTAGGTATTATCTGTCTATGCGTTTCTTATTCATTTTACACATCTTGTTAGTTGAAATACTGTTTGCTAGCGCTTCGGTTTGTGATGTACTTTGTAAACTTCCAAATATCTTTTCTGGGGTTTGTTGCAAAGTGGCACGTAATCACAATAGGAATATCATTAATTTGCAACCTTTCCACCCCTTGTTTCTACTTATAATGCTCTACTCGCGCCGTTCAAAAAGTTTTCTGTAGAATCTTCATTTGTGTATAAAGTTTGATATAAAGTTGTTAGTTGTAGAAATAGATTGCTATCTATAGAATGCTTCAATGTTGTGTTTTATAACTCTCTTCTAAAGGAATAATTTTGTAAGGCTTTTTTTTTATAAGAGAAACTAATTAAGTAATTAATTATAAATTTCACTCTTCCTCACCACTAACTTACTCAGTTAAACTTTGCGCTCCTCAACGCATATCACAAAATGTTCCATTGGGATCAAATCCCATTTACTTCGTCGTTTACGACGTCTTTCGGAAAACCCGTAACGTTCCGCACAGACCTATGTCTGAATTTCTGGACTTTTATGTCGTCGACATTCCTGGAAGCCTTGTCCAGAAACTGGCAATTCCCGCCGCG
>JASNJN010001739.1:0-12995 GCA_030180075.1 Mikrocytos mackini
TTATATCCTGTTCATATAAAACAAAACCCTACAATCAAATCAAGTTTAAGTGTTCACAGTTGAGGATAATCTTGTTGTACGTTGTGTTATTTTTAGTATACGAATTTATTATTCCTTTATTCGTTATATTCATATTTCGAAGTTTACAGAACTCTAATCATTGGGATTTTATGAAGCTTTACCAGAGTTCCCAATTATTCAATACTGATGTTTTGACAATTGATATATTTTTAATTTATACCATTACGTTTAGGTAAATAGTCTAACAAGACTATATGGGTAAAATAAAGTCTAATTAATCTGTCTAACAAAAAATAACAAAAACAATTTTCCATTATCATTTTGTAGGTATGCCACTATTTCATCAAAATCCACAAACATGGAAACTCTAAGCTTCTAGAGTTCTGATCCAGTCTTTACTGTCTTTATCATCCATGAACTGGATTTTCAACTCATCAAATATTTTGGAATATATCTCTGGGAGTCTATTTCTTGTTTACAAATTTGGATTGCGAACTTCATATATAATTATTCTGAAGATTTCTAATGAACCAATGATGGCTGTATTGGGAATATTTGTGATTAACTCATCTGCATGTTGATTTGGAAGATAATGGTACCTTTTTGTTGGACATTCCCCTGAGTTTTTATTATAATAAAATTGCTTATTCAGGAAATCGAGCCAAGTTGGCATGTTACAATGTTTTGTCATGGAGTCTTGTGATCTTTTTATCATTTTTATATAGTAGCATTAGTTTTAAATTTTTCCGGTTTTGAGAAATACCGGTGTTCTACAAAATGATATTTGCTATCCATATGTGTATTTTGTGTTGATTTTTGTACATTATTTTTAGAAAGTTTAAATAGACTATATTTTCAAGCTCGTATTTCATTTCCCCAAAATTATTATAAATCGACCTAAAACATCACAAAATAATTACTAATAATAATGTTTGAAATATAATGTATTTTCCTGAGGAAAATTCGCTAAACCGAACACTTAGAAGGTGATTTAACCGACATCACTTCGATAAACGGCCTATTTAAAATGAGACCATTTCCAACATCCGAATCAGCGGCATTTAAAACTCGAATGAAAATGAAATTCTCCACGGTGTAAAATGGAACGATTTGGGGGAAAATCTGAGCCGAATATTCGAACCAGGGTTCGGCAAATTCGGGATGTYGTAAAACACAGAATAATCCACGGAATCAGGGGCAAATTTTTGGATTCTGTCATTTTTGTATTTTATAAAAATATTCAAACACTTTCTTCGTTGGTTGATGTGAAGTTGTTTCACAATAATAATATGATCTTAAACACACGTGGAAGGAATTATTTGACGAATAGTAATTAAACAAGAAATACTTTAATAATTTAAGGATATTTATTTGGATACTTTATGTTTTTTTTTGGAAAAAGTTTCATTTATCTTACATGAAACCCTTATTTAATATCTCAAAACAACCCATATTCGTACCAAGATATTATGAACTAGGCCCATTTGGGTTTAGACGAGTTTGGGATACATACAGGGTTGTAAGGTAAAACCCACCTGGTTTTTACCACCCTGGTAAAAACCGGATATTACCGTCATGTCATAAACCTTTTTGACATTTTACCACATAAAAAACAAAATAGGAATCCAGATTAGATATTTTATCATAACTTTTCAAAAAAATTAATGATTACTATTATGATGCTAATCTTTGTTATTTCTGCAGATATTTTCTTTTCATTTCACCTAATATTTGATTTTACTTGTTTTATTATTTTTGAAATTTTAAATTTTACTGAAAACAGGAAGAAGTTTATATAGAAAGAAATACCTTTGATAACAGAAGAACTTCTAACAAAGTACTTGCCAAATCAATTATTGACAATCCTTTGAATAATTCTTGTTTTACTTTCTTAGTTCTTGTGCACTACAGAACGATAACTTATAAAGGATAGATCCGGCATAACACTTCTCAACGAATAGGTTTATTATGATTTAACACGGCCATATGTCTTACCTACTCGTGACATTTGACAAGGTTGTAATAGGATACTATAAATACACACTTCTTTCTATATTCTCGATATTTTGCCATTACAGATTTGGACTTAGGACAATGACTTTGTCAATATATACAAAGATTTTTACTGTTATTATGTTGATTGCCATAGCTCAAATCATGATGAAAGTTAATAGAAGTATTTTGTACATGAATTGTGAAATATTRTAGACATCGGTGAACTGTCTAATAAGAAAAGAAGCATAATACAGGTTGTTAAAGGCTCCACTTCATTTTCCCCGTTTTTCTTGCATTCTCCCCGAATTTTTTTCATTTTCCCCGATTCCTACCATTTTCCCCGTTTTATTAGAAATGGAAGTCTTAAAAATGATCAAAAAAGTGCAGTTCAACAATTTAAAATTTAATGGGTCGGTTTAAAAATTTCTGTAAATTATTATCAGTAAAAAATTTTGAACTTGAATTTCAAAATTTCCACTGCTTTGTAAATTCGGTAAAAACTTGATTTTCTACAAAGGTATAAAATTTTCAAATATAAATTACCTAATAAAAAAATTCAGAAAATCAAATTTTTTTGGTGATGAAAACAGCGTTTTTATGGTCTAATTAATTAAAATTTTTGAAAAAAAATTTTTTTGGATTTTTCCAAKGGGGTACATCAGGTAGTTTTCAAAAAAAGTCGTACCATAAAAACTCAAAATTTTTCATGAATTTTTTTTTGAAATTTATCTACCTAACGTGTTTTCGAGCGATCTACAAAAATATACCTATAAAAATTTCATGGATTTTCCAGTCGAGTTAATATGAAAATTTTCGAAATTTAGGTCAAAATTCGCCTTTTTTGAGCCCTCAAGATATCAAGTATTTTTTCGAAATTTTTTCTCAAAATTGTTTTATCGTTAAGATTTCGCCCGTTAAAAGCTGTAAAAAAATTTTCAGAAAAATTTTTGTATAAAAATCATACATTTTCGTTTGCGACTTTTTGAGCCAAAATCAAAATTTTTGGTACAAAAAATTCGAAAATTTTTTTTGATATAAAAATTTACATTTAAGCACTATACATACTAAATTAACATGCCACTTGAGTTATAAAATGATTCTTGGTGAAATTTTTGAAATTTTTATCAAAAAAAAATTTTCGAATTTTTTGTACCAAAAATTTTGATTTTGGCTCAAAAAGTCGCAAACGAAAATGTATGATTTTTATACAAAAATTTTTCTGAAATTTTTTTTACRGCTTTTAACGGGCGAAATCTTAACGATAAAACAATTTTGAGAAAAAATTTCGGAAAAATACTTGATATCTTGAGGGCTCAAAAAAGGCGAATTTTGACCTAAATTTCGAAAATTTTCATATTAAATTGATTGAAAATTCTATGAAATTTTTGGAAAGTATCTTTTTGTAGATCTCTCAAAAATACATTTGCTAAATAAATTTCAAAAAAAATTTCATGAAAAAATTTGAGTTTTTATGGACCGACATTTTTTGAAAACCACCTGATGCCCCACCCCCTTCGAAAAATCCAAAAAAAATTTTTTGTTTCGAAATTTTTAATTAGAACATAAAAACGCTATTTTAGATGTTTTACTTATCATAGTAGCTCTATGCATTCTCATATCGGCTTTCATATTTACACTGGTTTACAGCCAAGAAAAGAAGACATCTAAGTCAGAGCAGACACAGACTACCGAGCAGACTTCCGAAATTGATAACGAAAACAAAAAGTACCAGAACTTCGCGAATAAATTCGAGTCCAACCCAGAGAACAATCCCCGCGTTCTCAGCATCGAATCTTCAAAAATCAAAGATTTTTGGAATGTTGTTTTAAACCGAAAACTGAGCATATACAATTCTGTATTAGAATTGAAATCTCCTGTAGACGAATACACAAGAACTCAGACGACGATTGATTTTCCAAAGGGGTCGTTAACAGCCGTTCATTTGGAATCGCTTTTAGAACTCTGGGAATTGATGAAAACGTTAGACATTGGAGAAGTTAAAGCCCTAGCCGAACCTGAACAAGTAAGCCACCCAATAATGGTGGAAGCAAAACTAATTCTTGATATGCGCGACTACAACCTCCAAATTACAGTACTGGATTCGTTGTACGAGTGGTATAAAGTTGAATATGGAGACCAGGCTAAAGGTATGGTGTTATTTTCTCACATTCTCGCATTCATCAGAATGTTTGAGGCGAATCCATTTCATCTTAGTATTAATCATCAAATGAACAAGACGTTCTTTAATTATTGGCAGGGTAAAATGGAAAACAAACTTGCTCTGGTATACTTATACAAATTCCCAAATATTGTATTGGGACTACCTTTATTTATGATATTCAATTTTATTACAGAATCCAAAACTAGAGAAATGATAAAGAATGGAGAACTAAGTTGTGGGCAATATAAACAATTACTAGAACAAATTCTAAACCCCAGCACTTTTGCAAGGGAACAAATAGATATTACTAAAGGAAAATTTTACAAGCTATTTAGCCTCCTAGAAACTCCAGAAATACAGATTGGTGCTATAGAAGATGAACCTGAAAAAATAGATGATGTTTATCAATTGTTACAACTGTTGGATGACGATTTGAAGAATTTTCTTGTCATTTACAAAAAATTGAATAATTAAGAATTTTATTGTTAATAGAGTTTATTTGTTTATTTTTAGTTTCATTTTAAATGGAATTTGTTATGTAACTAATTTCTGCTAACTGACAGTCAAAGTTGTAACGTCCAACTTTCAGGGAATCGTGATAAGTAAATTTAAGAGAATAATAAGATTGGGACCGAAAATACATAACTAGGGCACCCCAAATGCATAACCAGAATAATGATTTATATGATATATTTATGTTTATCAAACATTATATTAGTATATTAACACAATCTGCATTCATGCTAGTAAGGTACTGACGAAACCATGTTCGTCAAGAGAAGTTTGGAAATTTGAAAATTTAAGAAATAGATAAATATACATAAAACATGGTCAACAATAACTTTTATAATCAAGAGCCTCCCATTAAGAAGGCTAAAATAATAACCCATTGCGATGACACAGAGTCATACTACACTTCAAATACGGAAGCCGGGCACGACATTTTGAATTCAAACAGTCACACAAAAATCGAGAGAAAATTTCCTATCACAACTGTAGAAGAGAACAACCTGCAACTCAACATCATGAGAACAGAGAATACAGATGACAGACGCAGGGAATCGAAGACTAACTACTATCCAGACACTAACAACCAGAATAGAGCAAGACCAGAAACAATGACCTTCAGAACTAACATACAAGGAATAGAAGGGCCATCAGTCAGACTAGAGAAACTCATTCCAGGAGAAACCAACCCTGAAGACCTACCAGAGTGGACCAGGTCCTTCAGAAGCTTATTAGAGGCAAATCAGTGGGATAATCAAAGGGCCTTAATGATGCTCAATTTCTCAATAGCACCCACTCTACAAACTATAATAGAAGGAACTACTTCAATAGAAGAAGCATTAACTATGTTACTTAGAGAATTCTTCCCAAAAACCGAATTTTTCAGATACGAAAGAGACTTAAAGAAGATAAGATCGACAGATTTCAAGACAGCAGTAGACTATGTACAGAGGATACGATTCTTAGTGAATCTCGCCAACTACTGTATTGCTGGGGAATCTTTATTAGATAGAGAGATATACAGTTTCTTTTTAAAAGGTTTAACTGAAAGACAAAGAGCAAATTTATTGCCATTCGGTATTATTGGATTGGATCAAGCAGCATTACAACTTGATCAAACAGAATTCTTAACAAATCAGTTTCAACACAGTTCTCGTGTACAGCCAATACAACAAGAAACATATCACGCGAAATCGAACTATGAAAAAAAGTGGTGTAACATGCATAAAACACACACTCACAATACAAGGGATTGCAAAGCAAAGAATAACAATTACTCTTTTAATAGACAACGAAATTATAAGCAGTACTGTCAACCAAACAACAGAAGTTCTAATACATATTGTTCATTTCATCACACTTACTCACATTCAAATGAACAATGTAATCGGCAAAAACACGCTGATTCTAATAACAAACCTAACCAAAATCAAAATAGAACTCATACTGCAGTTTTGGAGAAGACAAACTCTGCTAATACTAGATTATCGTTAGCTGGCACTATTGACAACAAATACATAACAATAGAATTAGATACAGGTGCATCAGTTTCCTATGTAAATCAGCCTACAGCTGATATGGGGAAAATAACACAATTAGAGACACCTCTTAACACTACAACAGCCGACGGAAGAATATTTAAAGCATACTATACATCGCTAATAGACTTTAAAATACAACAAATTCATAACCAGACATTTACAATACAGTGTCTCGTTCTTCCAGAGCTACCATTGGATCTTAATCTTGGGTTGGACTTCTTAACCAAACACCAAGCCGCTATTGACTTTAAGAATAGCTCGATCAAAATCAATGACAGTGTTATTGAACTTCTTAAACTACAACCTTTAGAAATTAATATGAAAACACATGAAGTAATGAAAGACATTACAAATAAAGAAGACACGAAAGAAATAGACACTAAAATACAAGATATAATTGAAGAACAAAAGGAAAGTAATCCTGATGTAGGATTAATTTGTGGAACAGAACACAAAATAGAACTTAAAGAAGAGCCTAATTTTAAGGCAAAATTATACAATGTTCCATTCAGTATGCAACAGACATTAAATGATGAGATTCACAAATTATTAAAGAATGAAATTATACAGAAATCAAACTCATCAACTGCATCACCAGCGTTCTTAGTACCTAAACATGATCACACATCTAGACTTGTGATCGATTACAGGCAACTTAACAAGATTACAAAGACAGATCCATAACCATTCCCTTCAATGGAACAACTGTTTTATGGATTAAAAGAATGCACATTGTTTTCATCTATTGATTTAAGAAGTGGATATTATCAAATTCCAATAGAGAAAAAGAGTATACCATTGACTTCCTTTATAGTCCCTAATGGACAATACGATTTCTTGCGTATGCCATTCGGCTTAAAAACCGCACCTCGTACATTCCAAAGAGCAATGGAAAATTTACTTGGAGACATAAAAGAAGTAAGGATTTACTTAGATGACATCTTAATAGCTACAAAAGATAAACAAAATCATTATAAGGTTCTGAAAGAAGTCTTCAGAAGATTAAAACAAAACGAAGTTTCAATAAATTTCACTAAAAGCAAATTCTTAAAAGAATCTTTAACATATTTAGGACATATTATAAGTCACGGAACAATTAAAGCAGATCTTACAGCTCTAAACAAACCAAAGTTAAACAAAGAACCTAACACAAAACATAAACTAAGAGCTTTAATAGGGTATCTAAATTGGTTTAGACCCTACGTGAAGAATATAAGTTACTTTCTTGCAGATCTTAATAACAAATTAAAAGATAAAGTAATACAATGGACAGATAAAGATAAAAGAAATGTAGAGAACATATTTAAAATGATAGTAGAACAACAAGAATTACATTTACCAGAATATGGGAAACCATTTACCATTCATACGGATGCTTCAAATATAGCCATTTCTTCTATACTTACACAAGATGATAAAATAATCCGATTGTATTCTGCAAAATTAACAGAAGTTCAGAAAAGATATACAACAACAGAAAAGGAAGCTCTAGCAGTAATTCAGTCTGTGAAATCATTCATACCAATCATTTGGAATTCTCCAATTAATATATTTACAGATAATAGAAATTTTACATTCGATACATTGATTGCAAACTCAAGATCGCAACAATGGAAAACCATCTTAAGTGAATATGATTATAAACTCAATCATATTCGAGGGAAAATTAACAATGGTGCCGATTTTTTATCGCGACTTTACCATTTACAAAAGAATAACACAAATGAAGACGAGTTACCAATTAGTATTGATGAAATAATACTCAAACAAAAAGAAGAAAATAGAGGAATGAAAAATGGTAATTTATTACAAGAAAGAATTGATGACAAAACAATTTTAGTAGACAACAAACAAAGAATATATATACCTAACAATACAAAGAAAGAAGTACTAAAGAAATTACATGTCTATTTAGGACATCCAGGTATTTCGAAACTAAGAAATACATTGAATAAATATTTTTTGATAGATAATATAAACGAAGAAATACAAACATTAACGAATAATTGTTTAGAATGTCAACAAAATAAAACAAAGAAAAATAACAAAGGATATGTAAGCGGGTACATTTATGCAGAAGGTCCAAAATACCGCATCTCAAGCGATGTCTTTGGCCCAATACCCGCAAATGGAATTAATGACAGCAACAAATTATTCTTAGTGACTTTTACTGATATCTTTTCAAGATATTCAATTGTAAAAGCAGTAGAGCACGCTACTTCCCTGGTGGTGACAGAAATCATGGAAAACCAATGGATAAAGAAATTCGGTCGTCCATATTCAGTACTAACCGACAATGGTTCATGTTATACAGGAAATGAATTTAATGAAATGCTTAAAAGAAATAAAATAAAGCATTCATATTCAACGCCTTATAACCCAACAGGGAATTCTTTATCAGAGCGAATAAATAGCTCTATGGCGCATATTTTAAGGATTAATAAAGAACTTCCAATTGATGAAACCATTAGGATAATTGAAAGATATTGGAATAGTACTGTAAATCGAACATTAAAGACAACACCGGAGGAAATCTTTAAAAGGAATAGTATCTTCAACTTATTACAAAGAAGAGTTTTCCATGACATAAGAAGTATTAAAGGAAGAATAAAAGATATGGCGGAAATTAATCAAAGTCTGACAAACAAAAAGAGAAAGAGTTATGAGTACAAAATAGGAGAGACTGTTCTGGTCATAAATAGAAATAGAA
Organism: Mikrocytos mackini; assembly: GCA_030180075.1. Lineage (NCBI taxonomy): Eukaryota > Endomyxa > Ascetosporea > Mikrocytida > Mikrocytiidae > Mikrocytos > Mikrocytos mackini. The sequence goes on from JASNJN010001739.1 coordinate 8,936, forward strand.
ATAAACTTGATGAAGTTTGGTCTGGTCCTTATGAAATTGAGGAAATTAGTAGAAAAGGAAATAGTCTTCTGTTAAAGAGTAATGATAGGAAATTCTGGGAAAATATAAAATCAGTAAAGAACTACAAGATAGGAGGTGCAGAATGACGAAACCATGTTCGTCAAGAGAAGTTTGGAAATTTGGAAAAATTTTTAAAATAAATAAATATACATAAAAACATGGTCAACAATAACTTTTATAATCAAGAGCCTCCACTTAAGAAGGCTAAAATAGTAACCCATTACGATGACACAGAGTCATACTACACTTCAAATCCGGAAGCCGGGCACGACAGTATGTTAGATCAGATGCTTCAAACATTCCCATCAGAGTCGTATTTATGAATAAAATAGAAGAACGGGAAAAAGGATTGAAAATTGGATTTTTAAACTGTATGGTATTATAGTTCATCCATCACCCACTACACCTATAAAATTTAAACACAAATGCACTATCGAAATGTTCGGGTTCAAGCTTCATGGACATGATGGTTATACAAGTTATAATTGGAACCAGGATATCATTTATTTCATTTTCAAAGCGAGTCACGTATTTTGACACAACTTTTTTATTGAATATAATACCTTATTTCGTGTGTAAAACACGTTATTGATGTGTTTGCACGTGTTCATTGTGTTTTTAATCAAGTTTTGTAAATAATTTTTTTTTCGAAGGAGGGACCCTTGCGGCCCCCTTCTCAAAAAAATAAAATTTATAGATTTTTCACCCATTTTTTCGAAAATAGACCCCACACCGACCGGAACGCAAATATGAGGGTTTTCGAAACATAACAAACCCTCAAAACAAGTTAAATACCTCAGCTAATTTCTAGTTTTTTTAAAAAAAGTTGTGTGAAAATAGGTAACTCTTTCAAAACTGAACACAGGTCTAAACAGTATAAACGATCAGGAGACAAAGGAGTTAGAATGGAAAATCACACGAGACATAGAGGCGAGTCATTATCAATATTTAGCCGACAAGTCAAAACTAGAGCTGCAATCTACTAGCAATAAAGGCAAAGATGACAAGATTTACCAAGGACATATGAATGGCATTATGGAGTCCGATGGATGTGCACAGCTTCATAAAGAAGATGGCACGGGTATAACAGGCTCTACCGATAAGGAACAATACGATCTTGATTCCAATGTACCTCAACGTGCACACGGAGAAACAATGGTTCAACAAATGGATAGCCAAAGATGGCTTTCTAAGCTCATTCTTGAGGATATAAAAGAGGCTTCATCAAAAAAGCTAAAAGAAAAACAAGTTAACCAAATACCTACAAACGGTGATTTCCACGACAGAAAAATCCCTGGAATATTGAAGCATCGCATCGATGAACAAATGCACAAACCAAATTGTAAGAACCTCAAAGTTAAATTCGATATCGAAAGGACGGATTCAGTAGAAGTTACATCAAACCGCGGGATTGTCACACGAAACAATTTTCAGAGTTCGATTAAGCGGTTTGAACCAAACATACTGTTATGAGGGATCATAAGTATTTTCTAAAATTTAATATTTTAGTTATCTTTTTATGTCATCACTACATCCCCTTCCTTAAAACTGAGCCTCCCCGTACATCTTGATGAGGGTAAGTCTTCCCATTCTCTAGGGTCACTGATGTCCTACCAGCTTTTACCAATTTTTGGGGATGCCCGAATCTTCCACGTTGGTCACGCACTCTGACCATTTCACCAAAATCGAACCTTCTGTCTCTGACGCAATGTTTTTCGTCAAAATATTTCTTGGATCGCTCTTGTTTTTCGCGAATCCTATCTCTATCAATTCTTTCCCTCCCCTCCTCCTGGGGACGGGGACCTAGCCTTGTTAGCCCGTTTCTCATCTTGCGTCCACAAAACGCCTCAAATGGGCTCACTCCGGTAGTCGTATGCGGAGTACTTCTATAGTTCATGAGCCACTCTTCCAATGTTTCCTTCACGTTCCAGTTGAACCGTTTAGCCTCCTCAAGTTTATCGCTTATACACCTATTCATTCTTTCTACGAGACCGTTTTGTCGTGGATTATAAAGCGGAACCGGCTTGTGTCTTACTCCACAGTCCTTTAAAAACTTCTTAGTTTCTCTGGACACGAATTGCGTGCCATTGTCTGAGACCACCAATCCTGGGTAGCCATATCTGAGGAACAACTGTCTCAGTTTTTCTATTATGATTGCACTGCTTATTCTCTTTAGACCGATTACTCCAGTCCATTTGCTATGGTAATCCACTATTACCAACAAATATTTGTAGGGGCCTACATCTAGGGGTCCCTTTAAGTCTATCGCGATTTTATCCCAGACAGTCCCTGTAAAGGGTACTGGAATCAAAGGGGCTTCATATGTCTTCTTAGTTCTGTCACTGTTTTCACATTCGTGACATTTTTCTATGAATTCCTTTACTTCGGTTCGCCAGCCTGGCCACCAAAAGAGTTCTCCTACTCTTGCTGTAGTAAGCGTAATTCCTTAGTGCAGTTTATGCGCCTGATGGATAATTTCTCCCCTTCCTGTGGGTTCTGGTACGTATCTCGTATTGTCGTAGAATATATTGCCGTTGGTTACCGTTAGCCGTTCTCGTACTCTGTAATGTTCAGGGTACTCTGCTCTATTTTGTTCAGTCCAATTATCTTCCTTGATCACTTCTGTCAAGTTCTGCATCTTTGTTTGATAGGCCCTCATACCTCCCACCTCTGTTTCTTCAATTTCATTGACCACGTACTCCTCTCGTAGTGGTATTTCTTGGTGCCTCACCCCTTGTGCTGATCTGCTAAGCCAATCAGCTATTTCATTACAACTGCCTTTGATGTATTCTACATCATAGTCAAAACAGGAAACCTTTTCCCTCCAACACTCTACTCGCGCTATGCTCTTAGTACCTCTCTTCTGAGATAATAAGGTCTCCAACGCTCTGTGGTCGGTCTGCAATGTGAAGTGCCTTCCTAGCAAAAATTTCCTAAATCTTTGCATAGCAGCTACACACGCGAGTGCTTCTTTCTCGTTTATGCTGTAATTCTTTTCATATTTCCTAAATGTACTCGACCAGTACACCACTGGCTTCATTTGTCCCGAGGGCTGTTCTTGTTCAAGAACAGCTCCCATTCCCGCCTCACTGGCATCACACTTCAGTATGACTCTATACTTGTCACTGGTTTCAAATAATGCTAGCGTTTCTCTTTTTGAAATTGCTCTTTTAATTTCATTTAACGCCTCGTGTCCTGTTGGTCCCCACTGCCATTTTCTTTCTTTTTCTAGCTGTTTATGCAACGGTGTTGCAATCTCCGCTAATGCTGGGATAAATTTCCCGTAATAGTTGATAATTCCTAGGACCTGTCTCAATTGTCTTATGTTCTTCGGGTCCTTCAGTTCATTAATCTGTCTGGCTTTTTCTGTTGTTGGTTGCAACCCATTTCCACTAATGGTGTATCCTAACCATTCAATTTCCCTAAAGGCACACACGGTCTTTTCCTGGTTTATTTCAATTCTGTTGGCATTGAGTTTTTCTAATACGGCATTATAACGGTCTAATAATATTCTTCTTGAGGTCCCTGCCACCAAGATGTCATCTAAATAACAATGTACCCACTTCATCTCTCCTAGCATGTCCCTCATTATTCTTTGAAATGCTTCTGGTGCCGATTTAATGCCGAATGGCATTTTTGTATACTGGAAGGCACCTTTATGAGTTASTAWWRKTGTTTTCTTGAGATTGGGCCTGAAACAAGATTAATTTGTTCCATTTGCTTTGAAACATTCCATAAAGACTGCGTTATTGGATATGTGCCTTTGTCGACAAGTAAATGGCAATGTTGAAAATGTGAAAAGTTTACGGACGGACAGACGGACAGACAGACGGACAGACAGACAGACAGATAGATAGATAGATAGATAGATAGATAGATAGATAGACAGACAGACAGACAGATAGATAGATAGATAGATAGATAGATAGATAGATAGATAGATAGATAGATAGATAGATAGATAGATAGATAGATAGATAGATAGATAGATAGATATACA
>JASNJN010001800.1:0-11090 GCA_030180075.1 Mikrocytos mackini
AGACGAACAAATACAACAGGAAATAGAACGAAATAAAAGTTTTTATCTTGTCTTCGGGAAAATAGACGTCGGAGAACACACAACCCCCCCCAAAGACAACTTCCCGATCAGCCAACAACGCCACAGCCTTCCATTGGCCACGAGCCACCCCACCCACGCGGAACTAATAAAGCTGTCTCAACTCGGAGCCGTAAGGGAAAGTATGAGCGAATACAGTTCCCCGGCACTATCCGACTTGTGGTGGATTACCGCAAAGTTAATGAAAAAACTAGGAAGATAACATGTCAAATGGAAAACCCCCTAAACTCGTTGAGGACCTTAAGAGGTAACAAGATCTTCTCGAAGATCGACCTCAACATGGGGTATTATCAGGTTCCAATTAAGGAATCGGACATACACAAGACGGCTTTTGGCATTGGGCAACATCACTATGAATTTGTCCGAATGCCCTTCGGGCTAGTGAATGCCCCGGCCACATTCCAACAAATTATGTCCAAAATATTCCACAAACTGGACTCCGTGATCGTCTACCTAGACGATATACTAGTGTTCTCTAAAACGCCGGAAGAGCACCTCATAGAATTAAAAAAGGTCTTTAAACTGGCACAACAGAACAACATGTCTATAAACTTCACGAAGTCGGAATTCAATAAAGCAAGTATTGACTACCTAAGCTACAAAATTGATGAAACAGGTTTTTGCCCGGATCTAACAAAGATAAACACCATCCCTCAGAGAACCCCAAAAACACGAAAAGATGTACGTAGATACGTAGGGTTATTCAACTGGTATCGACATTTCATACCAAACATGAGCGACGAGCTACGTTTCCTTACAGACATGCTACGAGACAAAAACACAATAACATGGGACAAAACAAGAGAGGAGAAACTGGCCCATTTAATCACGAAGATTCAAAACTCCCAGAAGCTAACCTTCCCAGATCTTACAGGAACATACCATAGATGGGCATTTCGCTAGCGAATGGCACCAATTAGCAAAAACAAACGACTTTTTTTGCAAATGAATTTTTTTTTCGAAAATTTAAAAGATATAATTTTTTTGTAAAATCGATACGAAAAAAATCGCGAAAAAACCATATTCGCACCAAAAAAAACGCCAATAATTCAGATGCAAAAAACAAAGTACATGCTAAAAAACGTGTTTTTATTTTTTGGTACCGTCGCCAGATTCCTTTTTTTTTGCAAAAAATTAGCAAAATGGCTCTTTTTAGCAATTCCCGCAGACGCGAAAAAACGCGTGTGCCAAAATCGTAATTCAGCGCCAACGCGAAAATGCGTTTTTCCCACTTCAAGTTTTTTTTTGAAATTTGCTAAAAAAACCTTTTCGTGTCTAAAAGTTTAGTTTGATTTGCGAAAAAACTTTTTCGTATCTAAAAGTTTAGTTTGATATGCAAAAAAGTTTTTTCGTGTCCAAAAGTTTCATATTTAAAAAAGATTTTATATAAACAAGATTTGGTTATAGAATTTAATGTATTTAGATAGGATTTCTGTTGTAATTTTACAAGATTTAAAGTATAAGAAGACATTTAAACATGGTATATTTGAATAAAATCAATTTATTGGTCGATATTTGGTTCCGGTATAATATTAAAGGTTTTATTATAAGGTTTAGGATTGAATGAACAATTTTTTTACGATTCTAAAAAATCGTTCAAAAATTTTAAAATTCCCATTATATCGCTTCTTTTAATATTATTTTCCCATAGTAATTCTCTACAATTCAACTGCAATATGATTGATACAAGAATATATTTGAATAGAATAAAAATATAGTTTTATATAGTTTAGAGCTTTGTCTAACATTATTGTTCTCATTAGAATTTTGTATGTAAATTGAATGTAAATAAGTATAAGTATATATAATTGAAAAACATAGATTATCTTATTTTTAACTCAAATCTCATGGATATTATATTAATTCGACGATGCACATTCTTTCGTTGTTCATTATATGATAAATTAAAAAAACATATTTGAAATTATTTTTAAAAGAAAAGTATAATAAAAATTTTACCAAAACTAATTGAAATGGATTATTTAACCAATAATATTGATAGATTAATGTTATCCATTCGAAATAAACGTATTCCTTTCAATTCCGTCAAGATTTGTTTTAATTTTAGATATTAATTGTAATATCAATGGATTGTTTTTGAAATATATGTACAATATATCTATTTTAAGCCATATGTTAACCTTATGTTAAACATATAACTATTTTAAAAGCTTGGTAAATTATGCAACAGATATGTACCAAATAAAAACGATATTTTAAAGATAAATTTGGGCTAAATTATCAAAATACCAAAATGTGATTATAAAAATATTTTTTGTAATCACCTCACTTTAATTTTGACGAAACCACAAATGCTTGTATACAAACTGTTATATGGTGTTTATAAGCTATCATATATAAAATTCGGACTAAATTATGGTCTCATTCGAAAAATAATTTTATGATTTTGGGTGTTTTGGGCTGTTTTTTGGTGACTATAAGCACACTTTCTTATAGGAATTTTCTTATATCCAGGGTTGACTGTAGTTGTTTGTATTTACTTCACAATAAACACGTGTGTACATGGCCCACCTTTATTCACATTGCGCATAGGTGTGTACAAAGCACTGTGCAAATTTAGGATTTAATTTTTGGATTTCCTTTTTAAAAAGTCTAGGTGTGATTTGAATTCAATTTTATTTCCGATATTCTCAAAATACATGAACATATTTAGTATTTTGTTCTATTTTTCTTGTCCGCAACTAAATAATTAAAAATTTTCACTATGTTCTTTTTGAAGTGATAATAGCAGTAGAGGTATTTAGTTTTCCCTCCAAATGCGTGTTTCCACACATTATAAAAGCTTGGTGCCAAGTCGGCCATAAAGAACCTCGGCGCTTTATAGTCTATAAATTCTTTTTTAAAATTCTTAAATACATTTTCAAACGTATTTTGACTTTCTCTGTTAGATACGATGAATAGAAAAGGCACTGCGCTCTGAATATCATTTATAACGAATCCAACTGTTAGTATAAAGCGATAACAGTTAGTTGAGTATGTAGAGTCGAATAGTACGACTTTTTCAGAATATAATATGAAGTTCTTCATCATAAAATCATTTGTAAAAGCGTGAGTAAAGTTGGTATCTTTGATTATCTGTAGAGTTCCCAATTCCCGGGAACTGGACTTTTTACATCTAAAATTCTCGAAAATTTTCGAGAATTCCAAGAATTTTTTCTCATTTCCCGGGAAATATGGCCATAAATCCGTTTCTCGTTTCTCGATAAATTTTAGGTTCGAGCATTTTGGGAACTCTAGTTATCTGGTCTACATTCATTTCGGGATGTGTGTTGTATATATTCTTGATTTTCTTAGACGGTTTTAGTTTTTCAATATGCTCTATATAGTTTTCTAAATCCGTTCGACCTGAAACATTTGAGCTTCTATTAAATTAGAGTTTCCAAAATTAATACCGGTATTACTCGATATACCGGTATTTCGTCCATTATCGTTATCGAATATTATCGTCCATTACCGGTATTTGGTAATATTACCGGTATTAGATTTTAATTGAAATATTTTCTGTAATTCGTAGTTTTTAAGTAAATTATTGTGTTGCAATTAGGTTTTGATTTATTTTTCTCTTTATATTGTCCCCAACAATTTCTAGATGATAATTGATGTGTTTGGARGTTGAAWTGMCTYAAAATGAAGTKTAACTAAAGARKATRYCCATTCCTCAATATATAAAATGWAATATAATTAATTTCAATTATTCATATATCGGCTAAAGTTTTTATTCGTTATTTAATGCATGGATTGTGATTTTGAAGATAAACCTCTTTTTATAAGAAATTATACAAAGATTTTAACTTATGATATTATTTTAATTGGGATATATGTTTTGATTAGCCTCGATATGTAAACTTTTTAAATGATTTTATACCAATCTATAATTGTTAGATTTGTACTCATACTTGCATAGAGTTTAAGATATTATGTAATACTTCACATACAAATAGGATTCAACGTTTTGACGTTTCTTCGATGAATTATTTCCAGTTATATTTCTTAGTTTATCTGCTTTGGTTATTATAATTTTACAATACTATTAATTTCTTAAGAAAACGTAGATTTTCAATGATTTAAAATTTAGTTTAGTATTTTGATCTTATTATATTAAAGAATTTTATTTTAACAAGTATAACATACATATTTTAATACTATTTATATTTAAATCCAAAGAAAACACCATGTATATTTTAAATATGATGTTAATAAATAGAAATATTCGCAGTCTTTAGTTTTATAGTAGCATCTATGAGTATACTGAAATGGAGAATTTATTTTTCCTCGATATTTTTGGAGATTTTAAACCAAATATCCAGGCAAATCAAAGAATAATTAAAAACCGATAATACCGGTATTAGATTGTAAGAGACGATAGCGGTTTCATTTTCCAAAGTCKATAATTGGAAACTCTAGGTTAAGTTGTACGTTATTGTTCTTCAGGCGAATAAGTACTTCATTGATAACTTTATAGTATGATTCTAAGGAATCGGACGCAACCAAAATATCGTATAAGAAAATGAAGATTKTCRAWATTAGATATGGCGAGCGGCTACTACCAAGTCATGGTTAATCCGCAAGATACATATAAAACGAGTTTCGTTTTACCACACGGGCAATTCGAATGGAATAGACTTCCATATGGCCTTACTACAGCGCCACGAACTTTCCAGCGCATAATGAAAGAGATACTATCTGGTATCGACGGAATCTTCATTTTCTTATACGATATTTTGGTTGCGTCCGATTCCTTAGAATCATACTATAAAGTTATCAATGAAGTACTTATTCGCCTGAAGAACAATAACGTACAACTTAACCTAGAGTTTCCAATTATCGACTTTGGAAAATGAAACCGCTATCGTCTCTTACAATCTAATACCGGTATTATCGGTTTTTAATTATTCTTTGATTTGCCTGGATATTTGGTTTAAAATCTCCAAAAATATCGAGGAAAAATAAATTCTCCATTTCAGTATACTCATAGATGCTACTATAAAACTAAAGACTGCGAATATTTCTATTTATTAACATCATATTTAAAATATACATGGTGTTTTCTTTGGATTTAAATATAAATAGTATTAAAATATGTATGTTATACTTGTTAAAATAAAATTCTTTAACATAATATGATCAAAATATTAAACTAAATTTGAAATAATTGAAAACTTAAGTTTTCTTAAGAAGTAAATAGTATTGTCAAATTATAATAATGAAAGCAGATAAACTAAGAAATATAAATGGAAATAATTCATCGAAGAAACGTCAAAACGTTGAATCCTATTTGTATGTGAAGTATTACATAATATCTTAAACTCTATGTAAGTATGAGTACAAATCTAACAATTATAGAATGATATAGTATCATTTAAAAGTTTATATAACGAGGCTGATCACAACATATACTTCCGATTAGAATGATTTCATAATTTAAATCTTGTATAATTTCTTATAAAAGAGGTTTATTTTTAAAATCACAATCCATGCAGTAAACAATACTAAAAATCTTTAGCTGGTATAGAAATAACTGCAATTAATTATATTACATTTTATATATTGAGGAATGGATATCTTTTTTAGTTACACTTAATTTTGATGCATTTCAATCTTCAAATAAATAAATTACTATCTAGAAATAGTAGGAAAATATAAAGTGAAAAGTAAATCAAAACCTAATTGCAACACATTAATTTACTTAAAAACTACGAATTACAGAAAATATTTCAATTAAAATCTAATACCGGTAATGGACGAAATACCGGTATATCGAGTAATACCGGTATTAATTTTGGAAACTCTAACTTAACCTGAATAAATGCCAATTCTTGGTTGAAGAAATTTCTTATTTAGGTTATAAATTTAAAGACAATCAGATTAAAGCTGCGTACAACAGTTCGATATAAACAAACTCATTAAACAGCCGTCTAGAACCAAAGACCTTCGCAAACTTATAGGATATATTAACTAGTATCGGCCATTTTTACCACGACTATACAGTTTGATCGCACCCTTGAACGAAAAGCTCAAGATAAAAAACTTTACGTGGACGAATGAAGATATACATACCATAAACACAATAATAGACTTAATCGAAAAAGAGGTTACTCTCAACATTCCTGATCTAAATGGCAATTTTAAGCTCTATACAGACGCCTGTCAAAATGGAATATCAGGAATCCTCATTCAAAACAACAAACTTATACGGTTATTTTCATGCAAACTAACCGACTCGGAACTTCGTTTTACCACTTGCGAAAAAGAAATACTTACAGTCATACGTTCATTGGAAAATTTTAAAGATATAGTGTTTGACAATCCTGTCGACGTATACACGGACAATAACAACAATACGTATTTTAGTGGTTCTTCAAGTTCAAGAGCGCAACGGTGGAAACTACGATTATCTGCGTTTAATGTTAAATATCATTGGGAAAAAGGCAACGCAAATTTAGGCGCCGATTTCTTGTCCAGATTATATGAAGAAGACAACAAACCAGAAAATAACGATAACCTTCTAACAATTAATGAGAATAACGAGATGCAAATAGGGTTTAAGATGACGGGTCACGGGTAATTGCATTAATCAACCAATATACAAAACAACAACTCATAAACTTCTGCGAAAATGATAGTACGTGCGTATTCCACATTACTGTATATTTTCTATTAATTTCTATGAAAATTAATAAAAAATTTCTTAATATTTCGACGATTTTAATTTTTTTCGAGAAAACCATTTTCCATTACCCGGGTAACGGGTAATTGATTATTAAGCTGTGCGTGGAGGTATTTCATCAAACAAAAGTACGCAAATTAATATTTAGAAAAAATCGAGGTTGTTATAAAAATTTCAAATTTTTTAATGATAATAAACCTATATAAAAATACATTTTAAATTTGTCGCTACCCGACCATTTTAAACCCTAGATGCAAAGCAGAACGGTTGATCTTCAACAATTCATCGACGATACTAACCTCGAAAGCAATGAATTCACTCAACATGGAAAGTTAATTATTAAGGAAGATGAGGAGATGAAGTTTATACAACATTTCCATACATTATTAGTCCATCCTGGTTCTAAGCGAATGATTAACTCACTCCACAAATTCTTCACATTCAAAAAATTTAACAAGAAAATAATAAACTTTACAAAAAAGTGCGAGTTCTCCAGAAGAATAAAGTTACTAAACACAAGTATGGGTAGAGACTCCAAATTACCGTTTTGTCGAGGAATTCGGTAACGGTAATGATCATCAAATACCGGTAATTCCCTTTTGAAGATCGCAAAAAAGCGTATAAAATAATAACGACAATTTTAATATTATGTTGTTTGTAAACTGTATGTTCCAATTTTATAAATATAATGTAGATAGACAATTTTGGTGGTATATTTTAGGAAATTTTTTGAACTAAATATCAAAAATAAATGGTTCAAAATATACTTTTTAATAAAGTATCTTAAAAAACGTATGGTAAATAAAGGTTTCATAACCATGGCCAGATATTTATTATAAATATTTGATAACGATAATTATAAAAAATTAATTTTGTATGCAAATGAGATGAATCGCATTTCGGAAAATGACAATATATGTTATAAAAATTAAATTCATTAAACTAATTTAGTTTTTAAACAAACCAATGTTGAAATAAAATAATTGGTAAACTAAAACATCTACATTATATTTATTAACTAAATCAAATCGATTTTGTTTTTAATTATATAACATTTTTTAGAAGATCATTATGTGTTTTATACGTATTTCATAATATTTTTAATATTACATCATTTTTGAAAATTATTAAAAATTGCATTAAATATATCTGTTTAATATAAAATAGAAAATTATTAATGTTATACCAGAATAACAGTAAATTTTAAGTCAAATTTTTAAAAAGTTATTTTCATGTACCCTTTAAAATAATAAAATCCGATTTTATTGAAAACAAAGGCATTAAAAACAAAACAAAAATTAGAATAAGTATAAACACGTTAAATGTACATTTTACAAAAAAATGACGTAGTTCAATTTAGCTTTATAACATTTTTAATTTATATATTTTAGTAAATTCTGTATTTGGTTCTTTTACGCCAATAGAATGCCTGCCCGCTTTCATTTATACTCCATACAATTGCCCCAATGTTTCCTTACCATAAGGGCAGCTGGCGGGGCTTATAGTGGCGCCTTCCACTGTTCTATTATGGGAATAAGTTGTATAGAAACGTGTAGGGGTTGGCTGAGCCCCAGAAGTACACAGCCATCTTTTAAAGTCACATTACACACCCCCAGATCACAATAGCAACCATGCTACTCCCTGGGGGTTTGTAAATAAATTTTTGATTTTTCAAAAATAAAATTTATGTTTATGGCAAAGGGAGAGGCATATACAATGCTCACTCGGTTATGTCACATATTTTCCTAATCACACTGTGTTATATCACATTTTTGGCCCTAAAAACAAGCTTTTTTAGTGTTTTTCAAAATTTAATATTTTATAATATGCAACCAAATAAGTTTAACATAGCAAATAACATTCCAATAGTGTCATATAAAGCATGGTATAGCATTAATATCGTGTTTGGAAACGAATAGTTGCATGTGATTATAAAAGTTACTTTTTATGTTACACTTGTTACATCCTCTCAATTCTTGAAGATAAGATACAAAATATAGGTGAACCATGACAGGAACATATCGAATACATGTTAAAGGTAAATATATGAGTAAAATAGCAATCATTTGGTTCAGATATGAAGATAGAATCGAAATTGTGGGAAATATAATTGAATTAAGAAAAGTGGCATATGTTAGGTTCTATTACAAGAAAACGTCTTCAAGGCTACCAAATTGATCATTTGGAAAGTGATTTATACAATTAGCTATTACCCATGTACTAGACTTGGTAATGGACCACCTCAATCGCATAATCGGTTTGAAATATTTTGGTCGGAATACCAGAATTATTCAAACTAGTTAGATATAGATAACTTTATTCTGTTTACCTTTAAAATAAGACAGACATATTGTCCCGACTATCTTTAGCTATTTGAAAATACTTATATCAATTTGATATATAAATAGACAAAATAATTTTTTAAATATTATATGAACATAAATATTGATCTGAAAATATAGTAACGATAATGTTTTCTTGAACTATTCGCGTAGTACCCCTAGTAGATTGATACCACTCATATAACTTTCCCAAGTGGTTAATGACCCTGTTGCCAATTCATAAATAAGTTTGAATTCAAACAATAACTTTAATAATTATAAAATAAACAATGAGTTTTACCAGAAACTAGCGAACTTACGGGCCAGATTCAATGATGAAACATTATCACTCTACGATAACCTCCTGCTTTTCGGTCATTCGGCCCTAAAGCATGTAAACTAAATATTTAAAATCTTATGGCTAACCATTTTTATGAAGATAATCCTGATATCATAAAAACGTTACTCGTTCGCTGTAAAAATATTCGATATCTGGATTGTTTCAGTTAACAATTTTGCGAACATTATCTAGAATAGGTTGTATTTGTATCGAGACTGACTATTCAAGAGAAAATATACATTATTATAGCATATCAAATTTAGACACATTTTTTTAGTCACATTTTTTTTTAATTTGACAATCGGTTATTTAGTTAATAACTCGGTCATCCTGCTACCGAGACCACACTCCCTGCCCGGCTGCCACCGGGCTTCTCTCCTATCCTCTTTTGGCCGCACCAGCCCTCTTGTTTCTCCATCTTTTCACCTGCTACCCGACTACCCAACTACCCTGCTACCCAGTTCCATTGCTACCCGGCTACCCAAACTACCCTGCTACACTCTCAGGACGCTCCGTCCTTGTCACGCCCTGGTTCCCATGTGCCTTGTTGTCTGCCAGCATACATTCCCATTGCCACTTTCGCGGAAGAAATTCTTTGTCTTAACTTTAATCGTTGTGCAAGTCTGTTAATCGAAATTCCGTTTAGTCACATTATATACGTTATATCACAAAAACCGCCAAAAACACGTCAAAAACGGGAACTGTGACATAACCGAGTGAGCACTGTACTTCTAAAAATCCATAGAGTTTGTATATATCAAGTAAATATCGTGTATATAATTGTAATTTTGAATTCTAATCGATTTTTAAAATATTATGTCAATATTGAATTATAAATCACGTAGTTTGATACGTAGGTAGTTGTATTGTTTATGTTTAAAACATATGTGTGATTTTCAGACAACATTAATGTATATTCAATAGAGTATATTAGCATTAAATTCTAAAAATGTATTTAAATGGCAAAGATAATTAAAGATATATTCAAATTTATAAATCTACAATATAAGATAGTTTATTAAAATATTTAACATATTCCATATTCAGATTGAATGTTATTCAGTTTAAAATTTATTGTTTGAAATTTAAATTTAAAATTAAAATTTGAAAAACATTAAATAATTATTTCGTTACCTTGTGTTTATGACACGTAAAAAGTTTAAAACATATGTTTAATTTATTAAATACACAAGTATTCTGTTTTATTTATTATATTATTGTTAAAAATTCCGGTATTGAAGCATGATACCGGTAATGAAAAAATTGCCGAATTACCGCCAATACCGATAATACCAGTATTACCGTTGGAATCTCTAGTTCTAATTAATCTATCGTCTTTATGAATCCAAATTTTTAGGCCTAATTTAGCCCATTGGAATAAAATCTTTTTCATTACTGAAAACAAATAATCTTCGAGCCCATTTGTGGGTATAGTATACCGTGCAAATTTTAACTTCTGCTTATTTTAACGGGTTTATTAATGAAATATTAGTCAGTCTAATTCGTTTACTTTTCGAATATATTCAGGGTATTAAGCGTCGATGTCTGATACTTTATGTAACTATTCTGATGTATCATTTCTGTTGCTACTTAATTTTTAAACATGTTAAAATAAGCAGAAGTTATTTACTCCCAGCACTTTTAATAGTATTTGACTTACTTG
>JASNJN010001809.1:0-21544 GCA_030180075.1 Mikrocytos mackini
GAGAGAGAGAGAGAGAGAGAGAGAGAGATATTTTCAACGAACAGTTCCTTACTAACTTCTTCAAAAGCTTCCAAACTATTTCGAGCTAGTTTTTGCATACTATTGCTGTTATTTATCACTGTCTCCAGTTTGCTTTATCTTCTTCTCTTTTAACTTTCTTTTGTAAATGACCCATCTCTATGCTTTTGTTTTCACTAAACTCATTGTTCTCCCGGTCCATTTCAATTATACTTTCGTTATCAATTTTGGAGGCTTTTAATGAACATTTGTGTTTGGGGGATAAATTCATACAGATCGCGTTTATGTGCTTGCATAATTGCTTTGTTTTTGAATAATTTAAACAAGTGCAACTAAATTCGTGATAGCAGATTTCACATTTCTCACAGAGAAAAACTTTACATTTACACTCCTCATTGTTTGGCCGCCTTATAATGTTATATATTTTATATATATATTCGTTCCCGTCCTTATCTTCGCGTTTAAATTTTGAAAAATCTAATTTTGTTCCTTTCTTATGATTCTTGTTGGACATGTTCATCCTATAACTATTGAAACCATTATTACCTTCTTCTTGGCGAATTGCATGTTCTTTCCATTTTATTGAATCGTACTTTAACAATGCATGAAATAGAGTATCTAGTCTGTTTTTACGATTACCCTTCAGAATACTCCGTTTGAAGATAAAATGGAAGTTTTCACAGAACATATTGACATTTATATCCAGATGTATTCTTTTATAAAACGCCCATTGTTCTATATGAGAAAGAAAAACTTTCTCAAAGTAGATGTAGAAAGAACGACAGTTTGAATGTGTATATTCGGAAAATTCTTGTCGTGCTTTGGTAAATTTGATCTCACTTCTCGCTTTATTCATTCTATCAAACAAACTTTTAACTTTTAACTTTACTTCGTTTGATTTAATATAGCTGTTTATATTCTTGTTTAAGGCACATAGTACGTGCCATTCACACCAAAGCCAGTTAATATCTGTTTCTCCTTCTTTTTTGAAACTATTGAAGAAATTTGGAGCAGACATGAGCGTACCCGACCCGCCCGAACCCGACCCGATCGGGTCGGGTTCGGGCGGAAGAAGGTTCAAAAATCGCCAAAAATTCTCAACAAATCACGAAAGACCAAAATTATTAACAATATCGCCTTTTAAACTTACTAAACTCATTTAAATATTCAGATAAGTGAAATAAACTATATTTGGAGGGATAATTCTATTTGGCTGTAATCTAAAAGTTGATTTACCAACTTTTATAACACTATTTTGATCAATAATTTTCAGAAATTCAAAAATTTTACTATAAAAATGATTTTGATTTTCGACCCGAGCCCGCCCGACCCGTTTCGGGTCGGTTCGGGTCGGGTCCGGAAATCGTCGAAAATGCTCATGTCTGATTTGGAGCCATATCGCTCATAACGGTTTCGATTTTAAGCTGGCATATTTTCCATAAAGTTTCTTAATAATAGGTCTAAGTGTGGTTTCTCTTTCATTGTAGACGATCATATAAAATAATGGAATAGCTTCTGAACAATTTACGACAGTGAATGCAGTCACCAACTTATAATTGTAAAGATTCGTGGAGAAAGTCGAATCTATTAGGACTGTTGACACATCATTCGTAGTTAGATAGGCATGCTGTTCTGTTGTAGTAAAGCAAAAAGAGAAGTGATAGTTTTGGGTTTCTGTTGAATTTGTTGGTTCGTTTATAAAACTAAAATGTATTATATTGATTTTATCAATACCGGACAAAACTTTTATATTTTCTTTAAGACTTTCATAGTCATTAGATGAAAGTCTTTCTTTAATACAAAATTTATTGTAAATAAGACGAATGTAATTCTTAGAAAGCATGTCCAGTTTGCTATTTATTTCTTCATTCTGCAATACAAAGAAGTGATATGTATCGGTTATAGAATTGGTTCCGTTAAGTTTTTGAACAACCAACATTTTTTCGTATTTTGTCAATTCTAAACATCCCAGAGTCCCTGTATGTGTATGAAATAAACATGCTTTAACTTTGATTTTCCCTTTCTTTTGATATGTAATGTTAATAAATGAAAAGCACTTGTGTTTTGACTGTACACCCTTATTACAGCAGAGTTATGTGTATATATTCCCATTATATTTTGTAGACCCTCGTTTCTGATTATATTTAAAAAGCTTGTCAGTCGTTTCCTGTACCAGCTAATTATTGAAAAGTTTAGAATTTTGAAAATTTAAGTTTAAAATCTTTATTTCCTTTTGATGTAGTGTGCTGTAGTGTGAAATTATGGTTTCTAATTTGTATACTGACAAGCCACAGAGCTTGCATTGATATTTAAGATTGGGTTGCATATTGTTGTTATATTCATTCTCTAACGTTTGTGCTTTGTTTAATTCAGTTGTTTTACTTGGAAATGTGTTTTGCAACACATCATCATTTCCATGATTTTCACAACAATCTTCATAACGAATATTAGATGGAGAAGAGGGTATATTTTGAGAAGACAATAATGGCTGGTCTAATGTATCAGAGCTAATAGTTTCTATATCAACGCTTCTTTTACTTTCCGAACTCTGTAACCTACCTAGTGTTTTCCGTGAAAGCAAAGAATATTGACGCTGAGACATTGATTCTGTAGTTTGTAAAGATAGAAAGCTTTTTTGAAGGTATGGTCGGGGTGCAAAGGTAGAATAATTGGAGAGAAGATAAATTTTGGGCCAGCCCATACTTGGGCTGGACCTGGGCTGGCCCAAATGTTGGTCTAGCCCTAAATTTATCCATTATATACACGTGAAAATTTAAATATTTAACAATCACATCATTGCAAACAATATTAAAATAAATATTAATTCATAACACCTCAAAATAATGATATTTAGAGCAATAAAACATTTTGTTCATATAAAATTAAATGAAAAGCCCAAATCTGGTCTAGCCCACCTTCCAGCCCAAAAGTGGGCTAGCCCAAATTTTATCCGCTCTCGAATAATTGAGTGATGAGTTGTGAAAAAAAATTAAAATTTTCAAAAAAAATCCCAACATTCCTCCTGGTTTAGTAACGCACAGTATGACTGCGGAAAGATCAGGGCGGATTGTGGGTTCGGAGAAACCTCCGTATTATGGCTGCCATAGTAAAATACTGTGCAGAGGCCAATTTCCAATGTTCCCACGTAGGCAACAATCAGCTGAAGGGAACAAGGAATAAAAGGCCCGAAACCACCAAATATGAGTGGCATGCCAAAACCGTCCTGTCTCGGGTAACACAGCTTATGCTATACACAGAGCAGGGTACACGGTACTGTCGTGGTCGTAAACCTGAGTTAGGTATCCATATGGGTAGTAAGTATTTGACCACGACGGAATAAGCGCAACAAACGCCCTCTTCCTAAAATTGTTATGTTTTATAAAAATAAATCAAATTAACAACCCAGTTTATTGTATAAGCCGGTACATAAAACAATGCTATGTTTACATTGGTGTATGTGCCGCCCCAGTTCACAAACTCATTGATAAAGGTAAAATATSCCTGTCCATTTTCAAAAATGTTTTGTAAGACCAATAAAATTTATTTGGCAAAYGTAARATGTTTTTGAAAGTGTTTATGAGTAATATGAAAAAACTAAGCAAATAGCGGTGCCTGTAGTTTTGAAAAACTGAAAATAATGTTTTCAAAATTTTAAATTTTAATAATTTCCTTACTAATATCAAACCACGGGTTATGTGGTTCTTAATAGACTTCTATATCAAAATGACAACATCTTATCTCTTATTTCTCAGGCTACTAAGCTATATGAACAACAGGCGCGTTTCAAGCTTCGGAAGACTCTTATTTGCCTGTACATTTAGTCACAGAAAAGAACAACAAAGTATAAGCCTCCCGAGAAGTACTTTCTAAATCTAGTATTCAAATGCCCATGATAGTAGGCTATGCAAGAATGACGACCATATTAGAGGTGGTTTTATTGATCAAATAAGATAGTAGAGTATGAGTGAATTAAGGTGTATATCCTTAAACAAAGAGGCTAAAGAAGGAAGTTGTAAAGAGGACAGAAGTTTTAAAGATGTGTGGGTTTAATTGGGAGAAATCAATTAAATTTTGCAATAAAATTTTTGCATTAAATTTTTAATTCAATGAAATACTTTGAATTAGATGTTGATGATAATGTTTATATGAATCACAAATACAGTAGGCATATTTTAGATGTGAAGGAATTTGTAAATAAATATAAACAATTATCCCATTTAGAATTCCATTTATAAATGAGGCACTTAGAATCAAAAGAGCGCAAAGTGACATTTTCAAAATGGAAAATATTAGGCCTCATTAATGAAATATATTGACCCTAATACTTTTGTTTGAAGTTGGAGGCAATTGATTTTTGTTAGTCATAAATAGTGGTCGGAAAATATATGATTATATATGATTTTGCCAAAATCTAATTATAAGTTCAAATTTTCAATAAAATRCCCAAAATTAACGATTACTTTATTTATATTGACAACGCTGATAGTAATTATTATAATTAATCAGCTATCGAATCCATTCCCGTGCCGTTTTAACATGACATATTTTAGAGGAAATCACTTTTTCAATATTTAATAAGCAAACATTTATATTTGAGGCACTTAGAATCAAAAGAGCGCAGAGTGATTTCTAAAAAGTGAAAATATAGATTGATAAGTGTAAAATACTCCGTCTTTAAATATTAGATAGGTAATTTATTTTATTAATTATATTTATGACTAACAAAAATCAATTGCCTCCAACTTCAAACAAAAGTAGTAGGGTCAATATATTTCATTAATGAGGCCTAATATTTTCCATTTTGAAAATGTCACTTTGCGCTCTTTTGATTCTAAGTGCCTCATTTACTTGACATGTAGATCTCAGGCTCATAAACAGCACGCTGATCTCGATTATCAATTTATTTTGGTCGGGTTTCATAAATTTTAGAGAAGCTACGGTTATTTGGAGCTGAAAATACGGTGAAAATCAAAATGAAGATTATTTTTGAAATTTTCCAAAGTCGACAGAAGGTCAGCATTAAGAACAGCTAAAAATCAACATACGTTATTTTGAGCTAATTTAGACCTTCTCTTTTGAAAAGTGATTTCCTCTGAAATATGTAATTTGCCGTTTTATCACTTTCCCCCGACCTCTGCATAATAATTACTTAAATCTATAACAATATAGTTATTTTCTTCTAATATTTGTTTTACCCTCTCTCTAACTTCCGTTGTGTTCACGCATAGCGGTCTTATTTTTGAAATTATCTTTTATATTTTAAAAACTAGTTCGAGCGGGTTATATTCGAGGGAATATGGCGGTAAAAACTTCACGTTATAATCATCAAGTTCGCCAATTCGCACTATGGCACTATGATATATCCATACATTATCCATGATTATGGAGTTGCACGCTGGTGGCATTCTGTTTAATAAGCTGTTTAGAATAAAATCCCTAGATATTATTCCGCCACAGGGCCCCTCGAAAACTGAATAACACATTATCCCTGCCATTGAAATTGTCATCAACAACGTCACGTATCTTCCTCTAGACGCAGGGCAATTTACAATGCAATCCACTCCAGAGGGCGAATGCCCAAGGGATTCCATTGTATTCTTGTTAAATCCTGATTCATCGACAAAAACCAACTGACAATCGGCTTTCCCCAATATAAAATAAATATACTCAGTCTGCTTTATTCTATTAACAGCTGAGAATTTCGTTTCATTTACCTTTTTTGCCCGCTTCCTTGTTATAATCGCCTTTTAAATAAAACATGCTATGGTCCTTCTAGACCGAAAGCTACCCACTGATTCCTTCACTCCTGTGGTTGTTTGAACCGGATTAGCGTGTATGGTTTATTTTATGTCAGTAAGAATCACAGATTGGTCCTCTCTTCCTACCCCTTCGTTTGAACTCGCGGACTACACCAGTTTCCAATTCTACCTTTATCCTACTTACACTCTGCTCGGAAAGTTTAGTCATTTCCACAATAGACGGAATTGGCGAGCCCCTTTTAAGCCGACGATAACTTGATCATAGAGCTCTTTTGTAATTGTTTAACGTTTTTATAGGGGTCACAGGCTCTGCTTTGCCATTTAGTGATGTCAATTTGTCATTTTCTTCGTCAGTTGTTTCTTGAGGCTCCCCGCATAGTGTTTGGACAAAGTTTTTGTTCCATATGTGTTCATTAGACCCCTATTTGTCATTTTCCATATTTCATAGGAAATAACTTTTTCTCAGAATAGGTTAATATGGGGCGAAAATGACTTATATCGGTTTTCAGCCGCTTTTAACGCTGACAATTTGTTTATTTTTTGAATATTTTGAACAATAAACATCAATTGGCATTTTCAGTCTGTTTCTATAGCCGGAGGCCTAATTTATCGGAAAATTTAAGCACCGAAACCAAATTAAATTGAAAACTGAACCCAGGGCGTTGTTTATGAGATCGAGATCTACACATTAAGGTCATATAAATGCTTATTTGTTATATATTTAAAAAAGTTATTTCCTACAAAATACGCTGTGTCTATTTGTCTTCCTAGGTAAAGCCAATATGGTTATTCACATTTACTAAACAAAAGAAACGCTTTATTCAAAATGAATTTAAACAAACTACCTTAAAACAGATATTTATAAAACACAACAATAATCAAAACCAGTGTTGTGATATGGCATGGCCTGGTTGGGCCATTGGCTTGCTGAGGATATAGTTAGAGTGCCGTGGAAGTTCATTGTGTACGGCCTTCATTATTTGAACTACTGCTTTCGATGTGTGTTCGTTTTTAAACTTTATGAAATCTTTTATTTAATTTCTAGAAACAACTATGATCATAACAACACATTGTGTGGCAATATATAAAATATAACATAACTATCAATTGTTTAAATATTTAAACTTCCATTTTAAAATTCAAATTCAAATCTTAAAAATGGATAGTTTCGAAACTGTTAACAACGAACTTATTTTCCCCTTTTCTCTAGTAACCCCACCATATGATAATCAAAGTATACAACCAGTTGATAATAAAGATGGAAAATTGTCTGCGTGGAACACTTTTCAAATTTTTGAACATATTCAACAAAAGAAGTTGTGTTTGGATTCTGTATCTATGAGAACAGCCATTTAATAAAAGAATACAAAGCAATAGACCAAAACAAACGAATAAAATATAAGGGCGCAAATATTCTTTTGTCACTTCAATTGAATTGTTCTAATCAAAACGCTTCAATAAAACAATTCGTAACAAAAATCAAATTTTCAGAAGAAAACAAACTCGATATTACAGAACAAATCGTCAACTTATTCATTTCCAACAATTATTCTTTAGCATCAATTGTAAACAAACATTGGTCCAAATTAATAAAAAATATACAATCTAAACAGTAATAAATTTAAGATAAACATTGAAAATACAAATTTCATTCTACTAGAGGGCTACCAAGGAAAACAATTTGATTCAAGTCACAAAAAATAATTCAAAATATTAAAGATGAAATTAAATTCCAATTAAAAATAACAGTTTATCGGCGACTACAGATATATGCACTGGTGATCATACTAAAAAGAGCTATATTAATTTTATAATTTTTGGATCTCAACAACCTATTCAATAAAGAGCGCAATAATTGATTGTGCCGGATTTGAAGAACATAAAACTTCAATAATATAGAAAATAAAATTTAAGATGCTTTTCAGAATATGAATATAAATTACTTAAACATTCCAATAACAACAGATTGTGATAGTAACATATTGAAAGCAACTGCAACAATGTTGCGCGCTGTGTGTTTTGCCATAGACTTAATACAGTAACAAACAATTTGATAACTGAAACAAATTCTATTAATAATTTTAAAGAACTATTTACTAACATATCAGAATTAATCGAATATGTAGCTCGGTCAGAAATAAAATCAAAGATAGTACCAAAAATTCGTAGCGGTGGTAAAACAAGACCTTGGAGATATTATATAAATTTATGCAGCTATTTAAATTTTCATAACAACAATGATACAAATCTAAAGGAACTATTATTAGAAAACAAAAAATTCTCGTTATACGAAAAAATTAATTTTAACCTGCTTGAAGAGTTACATAAAGTATTGATATTATTTAAACCGATTTTGGACGGTCTAGAAACAAAAAATTCTCCTACAACCAACAAGGCAATACCATTCTATTATTATCTTAAATCTTCATTGAACTCAATAGAATTAACTTCTCAAACCGCACTAATGTTTAAGGACAATGCATATAATCGAATGAAAATGAAATATAAAACAAGTTTCTCGTCATTTCACTGGATTGGAACGTTTTTAGATCCATATTTTAAAACTTTTAATTTTTTAACTCCATCAAAATAATTGATAAAATTAACTGGGCAGAAGGACTGATCCAACAACAGGATGAAACATTGTTGTCAAAAATCGAACCATCGAGCCACAACACTCAGAAAGAAGCACGCCACATTCACAAAGTAAAACCGACTCTTTATACAACGTATTTGATGCACAACAATTCTCTTCTATACATCAACCTAACAACGAAATAAACCAGGTGACCTTACGCTGGTAACCGAACTTGAAGAATACGGCGCAGATACAGATGTATTTTGTGATTCTTTAAAATTTTGGATGAACAAAAAGCGTAACTTTCCATAACTTCACCAATTGGCAATTGAAACATTGGGTATACAAGGATCGAGCATGGAGGCGGAAAGATCGTTCAGCGATGCTGGGAACATTTTAAGTTCTAAACGGACTCACACGAAGACTGATTTGTTGAAAGTCAAACTTACAATCATGTCATGGTTGATACAGAACACCGATTATGATTTTAAGTAATTTACATGATTATATCCGACGTCAATTCTTTTTGTTTTACTTTTTATTTTATTATTCTAATTTTGTACTTTAACTATATTTTAATCTTGGCGTGCCAGACATGGCACTGGCATGATATTTCAATTCCAGTTACAACACTGATAAAAAAAACATAAATAAATATTTAATTTCACAGTTTTAGTTTAAATCTGACCAGAGACATAGAAGCACTCATAATATCTGACCACTCTTCCTTAATAAATTACCACACTCCCTTAACCCTTTGACTGCTTGAGCATACGAATAATTTTTATAAATTCATATAAATGGTATAGGTTTATTACTTTAAAAGATGCATTGTGCGCCACTTTGGGAGTAGGTTTTAAAATTTAATTTTTCTTTATTTTGTAAACATTTTATTTATTCCTAACTTTGGATTTATATTTAATATGCAATAAATAAAAGCACATACAGTCAACTCCGCTAATAACAAAAAACTTCGTTATATCCGATCAAAAAATTCAGTTATGACAATTTAAGTGGTTTATTAGGAAAGGTATCAATACCAACCAAGAATATATACGTTTAGTATATATTTCTATAATTTTGATATTTAGGAATATCTCAGATACCGTAAAATTCAATTTCAATATTCGTTAAAATTCAAATACCCCCGTTATAAGCGATAATTTGTTATATCCGAATAAAATTATAGAGGAAAATGGCCAATTTTTGATGACTTCGTTATATCCGGAGTTGACTGTATATTTGTTAAATTAAATAAATCTATATTAACGTAGTTTGATAAATATAATCTGTAAAATCAATTTTAAAACTCATAGAGGAGTCAAATTTCCAAAACCTTCAAACATATGGTGTGTAATACTGTTATAAAGGCAGATGAATAATTAAATGCTTCTAAGCTATTAAACAACTGCGAAAACCTTTAAATATTTAAAATTGTACATTAATGAGCGAGGTGTCATATACGTACCCCACCGCAGTCAGCGGCAAAGTAGTGAGGTGTCATATACACACCTCACCACAGTCAAAGGGTTAATAAATGACCACCATCCCTTAATATTTAGGTTTTTCTGATTTTCACAAAAATTTTTTTGAAAAAACTACATATTTATAGAATCTTTAAATGGGGTTTTGCGTGTTTTTATGATGATATGAAGGAGGATATCGTGTTGCCATACCCAACGGAGTCTGTTTTTTAAAAAATGGGTGAAAATGTTAAATTTCTATTTTTTTTTCGAAGGGGCCGCAAGGGTCCCCCCTTAGAAAAAAAATCATTTACAAAATTCGATATCCCGCACCACAACACACACGAAAAACACCACAAACGTGTTTAAAACAATAAATAAGGCCAAATGACCAATAAAAAAGTTTTGTCAAAAAAAGTAACTCAATATTTGGCCACACCCCCAATATTTGGCCACACTCCCCTAATATTTGGTCATACGCTCTTAAATTATGACCTCGACTGTCTTACTGCACAAAAAATAGAGTTAGCGCAAATAGACGCTACCGTATTTTGTAAATGTTACTGAGGTATGAATTGAGTAAAATTTTAATAAAATTTTATATGTTAAATATTTTTAATACAAGTGTGTTAGTTTAGTTAATGTTAAACCAGCTTTAATTTCTATTATTGATGTAATTACGTCTTGACAAATGAAATTATTATTTTGTTAGCGATTTATATATAAAATAAGGGTGGTGAAATTTTAACTCTGATATTTTTTGATGTAAATGAAGTATGTTGTTTCCCAGCGCGTTTTGGTTACAAATGTAGTTGCCTCAAAAGTGTGTAATTGCCTCAAAATCTTGTGTGTGCCTCATTTGTGCTGTGGCCTCAAAATAAAAAAATTTTAATGGACAACAGGGGTCAAAATTATGAAAATAATACTTGTTGGAATGCAGTAGAGTTTAAATCGGTATGTCTTTAAATATTTACTTGTTCTATAAGTCCGGTTAATCTATAAAACCTCATTATTTTGGGTGAAGAACCGATTTTTTCAAAATTGTGAAATATGACTTCTAATTTGTTTTAAACATTGTATTCAGCAATCTGAACGATATTTGTTTGAGAAACTTTTTTTTTGCAACGAAGAAACTAATTATATATTTAATTATAAATTTTTCCTTTCAACCTACCGGCCTACTAATATTTCCTAATTAAACTAAGTAAAACCTCAACAAGTCCCAAATTCGACGAGTATTTGTTTCACAAACACTGTATTCCCAAACATTTTTATATTAATACTAGTTATATTGACTTTTGACATTCAAACAAAATTAAACCGATATGCCCTCATTTAAATAAATATTCAAAATCAGAGGGTTTGGTTACTTCTCTATAACAAATATTCCCTTATTTAGGGTTTGTTAACTTCTTTCTTTAGTAGTATTCTTCTTACAGCCCTTTGCTTTGTAGAAATATGCTTATTTCCTATAAGCGTTTCTTTAAGCTTTTAGAGCTCTTGCTTCCTACAGTCTGTGTCCTTTTATGAGCCCATGCGCCCCTTTTCTCTATTTAAGCTATAGATACTCGGTAAGCGTCTTTTGGGTTAACGACAACAGTTAGAAGTTAACTTTTTGTTTTTTTGAATAAACCTTTTGTCGATCTGCCATGCCCTGGCTAACTGAATACCAGGCAAATGAACTTTAAATAGTGTTTTGAAATGAGCTTGCCGTTTGTAAACCTTCCCTGGGCCTGTATCACCCAGTCAGTTTAACGGCATTTTTTCTTTGTTTCAGAAATAAGCCCAGTGTCAATAATAGACTGAGTTTCAAAAATAAACCATGTTTCAAAAGTAGCAATAGTCTGTTATCAATTACAAACGCTAAATTTGAAGGCCTATAAAAGTGTTTGCCCTAGTTGTATTTTGAAAAATACTTTGAGCGAGTATCATCTGAATACCTTCCGCTCACCCTTGTATATTAAGGCTCATGACTAGGGTTGTGCAAAATATTCCGTTTTTTACAAAATTTTATATGTTGTTTATCTTAAGTTATAAAATATATAACAATTCAAATTTTTTGAAAGTTTCGGGCGGGTCAAAAATTTTTATAGCATATTTTGCCACTTTAGGGAATATTTCACAACATTTACGGAATATTTTAGGGCATTTTTGGTTATAAAATATGCATTTTGGCAAAATGGAATATTTTGCACAACCCTACTCATGACCTTAGCGGTTTAGCTTTGGTGGGGTGGCTATCGTGTGAGATCCCGATGAGTTTCTATCTCTCATAGAAGCATCCATCATACATAACACGAGAAGAGACTGTGTTCTCAACATGCTAGCCGTTTAAGGCCTTTCGCTCAGCATCGATCCTGGCCCCTGTATGGTGGGGCCATGGGGTTTACTGATATGGATGACCCTATGGAATTTTTTGAAAATTTAAATTTTCTTTTTACGGCATTTACTTTAAATATATAATTCTAGCTTTTTAATTTATTTTCTTAGCTCTACTAATAAAAATGATGATATCAAAAATTCCATATACAGTAGAATAGCGTTAATACGTAGTGGTACGTTACAAAATGTTCATAACGTATTAAGTGAAAACACGTATTAAGCGTATATTTTTATGAAAATTATATAATTAGTGAATATTTTGGGATTTTCTTCAGATATAAGCTTTGTAATAAAGTGTCAAGATATTTAATAAGAAATTAAACATGTTTAATCGGTACTGATATCATGTAGGACAAAATGAGCAGCTAAAACCCTATTAATTTAAATATAACAAGTTTGATAACATATAATGGACTTTTACCACATTTTCTAGAAATTTCAATTACGAATATTCGTGTGAAAAACTTCGAATATTCACCAAAAATTGAATTTCTGTTATTCGTTTTCAAAACATTCGTTAATTTTTATGTGAATATTAAATTTTGGAGTTGAATAAAATTTTTTATGCAAAATTTAGGTTTTAAAACCAGAATGATGATTCAATATTAGAAATAAATTTATTTTGAAATTTTCAGTAAATTAAGACATTTCAAAATTCCGATGATTCTTCAAATAGTCTTAATATTACAAACACTCATATTTGTTTTCCCCCAAAAAGTGACGAATTCCCCCAACATGGTCGTTTTCCCCGAAATATGTCGAAAACCCCCCAAAATTTTTTTAAAAAATCTTTTCTACAATAAAATAACAACTTTTGAAAAAGAATTTTTTTGCATTTTCAAAGGGGTACCCTTGGTAATAGCCGTAAAAAGTTAGTGACCAAAAATATGGAATTTTTTAAATAAAAATTTTCAAATTTTTTTTAGCATGTTTATTTTTCAGAGATGTATCGATAGAAATTCTAAGGAAATTTGGGGGCATTCTCAGAAGGGTTAACAGGACACACAAAAATTAGACTCAAAAAGCCCATTTTTTGTCACAGCCGATTAACAAAATTTTTTAATTATTTTTTATGAAAAATGATTATTCTTCGAGATTTTGGCGATTTAGCATCATAAAAGAATTTTCATGAAAATTTTTTAAAATTTTTATATAAATTTCAGTGTCGACTTTTGGTTCAAAATCAGAAATTTCAATAAAAAATGAGAAAAATTTTTTGATAAAAATTATTCTTAAAACAACCGTTAAATGTCTTCTTTACTCAAAAACAATATTTATAGACCATTTTGGTGATTCTTTGAGAAAATTTTCTTGAAATTTTTTCTCATTTTTTATTGAAATTTCTGATTTTGAACCAAAAGTCGACACTGAAATTTATATAAAAATTTTAAAAAAATTTCATGAAAATTCTTTTATGATGCTAAATTGCCAAAATCTCGAAGAATAATCATTTTTCATAAAAAATAATTAAAAAAATTTTGTTAATCGGCTGTGACAAAAAATGGGCTTTTTGAGTCTAATTTTTGTGTGTCCTGTTTAACCCTTCTGAGAAYGCCCCCAAATTTCCTTAGAATTTCTATCGATACATCTCTGAAAAATAAACATGCTAAAAAAATTTTGAAAATTTTTATTTAAAAAATTCCATATTTTTGGTCACTAACTTTTTACGGCTATTACCAAGGGTACCCCTTTGAAAATGCAAAAAAAATTTTTTTCAAAAGTTGTTATTTTATTGTAGAAAAGATTTTTTTAAAAATTTTTGGGGGGTTTTCGACATATTTCGGGGAAAACGACCATGTTGGGGGAATTCGTCACTTTTTGGGGGAAAACGAATATGAGTGTTATATTTATCGTTAAATGGAATTATTTTGCATAAAATATTTAAAATTATGCCATTTTGATTGAATAAATATACTTTTGAGACAAATCTCGATACTTTTAAACAAAAATATTTGTATTTAATATAAACAATTAAACTTCCAATTTTACTGAAGAAACAGGCCTATGCTAAGTCGTTCAAATCCATAATTTATTGTGTTTTCCCATTTCATTCGCACAATATGTTGTTTATATTGGTTATATATCACACAACACAACAATATCTGATGTTGAATAGATTCGATACAAGCGCGAACAAAATGGGGATGATATATATTAAAATTTCTGTAAATTTATAAACATATAACTATTTTTATTCAACTTCAAAAAATATTTTCCAAAGAAAAAGTGTTGTTGGACCAAAATATTACTTTCTATAAATCAATATTTCTAGAAAATTCTCAAATATTATTGTCTAAAATTTAAACTACAGTAAAATATAAATAAAATATGGGAAAATAATATAAAAGAACGAGTAAAATAATATTTTGAAGTTTTTTAAAAATATATGAAAAATTTTCCTACACAGATAACTATTCGAGTAAATACTTGAAATTGTACCAATATTCGATGTAAAAAGATCATTATTTTCCCAAATTCGCCATTTCGGAGAGTGGATTTTTTTTGGGCTGGAAAATTTGGGCTGTAATTTTCCAGCCCAAAAAATTCACTCTGATAAAAACACGTTCAAAACACATTCATGATACAACKMATCGAATATTTTCCATATCATATGATTTATGGCTATACACATGTTTGACTGTATGTCTAAATTTCGATTTCAAAATTCCCCCAGAGATCACATATTGGATTTGAATAAATTATAGTGAAAAAATCATTTCTCGATTCCCGTTTCCCGGGATTTCAAATTTCCCAGAAAATTGGAAACTCTAATATGGATCAAGTTTCTACGCTGATAACGGATAATTATTATAGGTATTAAATGAGAGACGAAAAAAATTGACGTAACATATAAAATAGGAATTCATATTCGACATTTTTTTGTTTAAATTTTTAATTTTCAACATTACAATGATTTAATATTGTGTATTAGTAACTTAATCTAGTTTAATTTTGATATAACCACGTATTTGTGTTTTTGATAAAAATTTTCATATGATCAAAATTTAAAATTTGAGGTTTTTTAATTGATGATTTTTGTGACAAGACGTGCAAGGATTTAGTTTAGAATAAAGAGTACAACTCGTAATGGGGGATTGTACTAATGTCTATGCAATTTAAATTATCACATCTCTTTGTAAATACATTTTAACCTACTGGATTTTAATAAATAGAAGATATGCCTCCTTGCGCGTAAACTTTGACACTTTGCAAATTTTGACCTTGAAACATTTCTAAACCCATGATATTGAGCATTTTGTGTTTTAAAACCGGCATTTGAACAGGGCTGTTTAAAGTTATTTGAAACATAAATAATAAACTGGTATAAATATGTATATCAATCATCTGACAATAAATTGTATATCTTGTTTGTTGTAACTGAGATATACAATTATTTTTAAAAAATTTAATCTTTCAAAACTACAAGACTATTTCGGTAACCACACCATCCTGTACGAATAAAGACACTAGCTACTTTCCAACTACATGATGAGTAAGAACATTCTCATTCATTTGGTTGATAGGAGCCTTCAAATTTCCTGTACAAGATCCCATACTGCGATTTCACATAGACGAGGGACCGTACACATTTTAAACAACAGCCGTGACTAGAGTGACAACACTAGGACAAGCTTACTACACTATTAGTTCCTAATCACCTTGACGTGAGGAAATAACCTGTATTATTAATGAAACTGAAGTTGAAGCCCAAGACAAACAAAGACAATGGAGTTATAAATACATAACACAATAGCACTGGACAAATAAATGGCATATCACCGGGTATGTTGTATGGGGTTAAGGATAACGAGAGAATATATAATAAGAAGAACGATTAACAAAGTTGAATGAAGAAAAGTAAATGAACAGAACTTAATGAAGAAATATAAATGGTAAATAACTAATATATAACTGTTATATAATTATTAAATGGGTTTTATTTAAATTATTAATGTCTTGGAATTTTTATGAATAATTAGTATGTTTTAAATATTATTTAACAAAATTAATATTATATTATACAATAATTAGTTTAATAAGAAAACAAATAAGACAAAATAATAATAATTGAGGTTATATATTAGTTATTTACCATTTATATTTCTTCATTAAGTTCTGTTCATTTACTTTTCTTCATTCAACTTTGTTAATCGTTCTTCTTATTATATATTCTCTCGTTATCCTTAACCCCATACAACATACCCGGTGATATGCCATTTATTTGTCCAGTGCTATTGTGTTATGTATTTATAACTCCATTGTCTTTGTTTGTCTTGGGCTTCAACTTCAGTTTCATTAATAATACAGGTTATTTCCTCACGTCAAGGTGATTAGGAACTAATAGTGTAGTAAGCTTGTCCTAGTGTTGTCACTCTAGTCACGGCTGTTGTTTAAAATGTGTACGGTCCCTCGTMTATGTGAAATCGCAGTATGGGATCTTGTACAGGAAATTTGAAGGCTCCTATCAACCAAATGAATGAGAATGTTCTTACTCATCATGTAGTTGGAAAGTAGCTAGTGTCTTTATTAGTACAGGATGGTGTGGTTACCGAAATAGTCTTGTAGTTTTGAAAGATTAAATTTTTTAAAAATAATTGTATATCTCAGTTACAACAAACAAGATATACAATTTATTGTCAGATGATTGATATACATATTTATACCAGTTTATTATTTATGTTTCAAATAACTTTAAACAGCCCTATTCAAATGCCGGTTTTAAAACACAAAATGCTCAATATTATGGATATAGAAATGTTTCAAGGTCAAAATTTGCAAAGGGTCAAAGTTTACGCGCAAGGAGGCATATCTTCTATTTATTAAAATCCAGTAGGTTAAAATGTATTTACAAAGAGATGTGATAATTTAAATTGCATAGACATTAGTACAATCCCCCATTACCAGTTGTACTCTTTATTCTAAACTAAATCCTTGCACGTCTTGTCACAAAAATCATCAATTAAAAAATCTCAAATTTTAAATTTTGATCATATGAAAATTTTTATCAAAAACGTAAATACGTGGTTATATCAAAATTAAACTAGATTAAGTTACTAATACACAATATTAAATCATTGTAATGTTGAAAATTAAAAATTTAAACAAAAAATGTCGAATATGAATTCCTATTTTATATGTTAAGTTAGCCGTAGTTCCTTTCGGTTCCGACCGTAATTTCCATCTAATTTAATCCGTCCCAACACTTTGACTCTACTACCACCGAAACATCGTATGCTTTCGACTTCAGGTACTATCCTCCTAATTAGACCAGTTTTACGAGCTATATTCTTGGTGATACAGGTCACGTCTGCACTCGTGTCTATAAGAAAACGAATCTCCACATTTGCCACCGTTATGTGACGATACTCTCTTTTCCCCAGGCTGTACACAACGCCGAAATTTTCCGGATATCCCTCTTTATCTCTAGGGTTCCTTTCCTCCGATCTGTTGTATGACCATTCGTCACATGTAGAACAGTCGCTGTTTCCCGGGTGTGGCCTACGTTCATATTCGGTTACCCTTCTGTTTCTAATCTCCCTAAAAGGCGGTGGGTTGTTTGGTCTCGGTCTTTGTGTCTGACTTCTTTCACACTCTCTTGCGAAGTGACCACTTTGTCCGCAATTATAGCATTTGCTCCGGCTTGCTGGGCAATGGCTTCTGTTGTCCGGGTGAAGGTTGCCACATCTCCGACATCTCTTAATTTGAGGGGTTCGTCGTTCTCGTTTCCTGTCCCTGAATGAATTACCTTCTCTTGCGTAAACTCTGTCAACATTCTGTGTACCTATGTCGATGTCTACAGGTTCGCTCATTGTGCTTGCACTAATCTTTTGAGCCTTTGATAAAGTTTCTTCAAAGCTCTCAGGAGGGTTGGCCATCAATGTTCCCCTTGCTACTTGATGTCTGAGACCATTAATAAATAAGTCCCGAATCAGTTCATCTTCTTTTGTTCCTAGCTTGCATTTAGCTACTAGACGTCTTAGAGCCAAACCATATTCCCGGGCATCCTCATCCGATGTCTGCCTCCTATTGAATAACGGGCTTCTCATGTGACTAAGGCTCCGTACAGGGCTAAAATGCTTTCCTAAGACTTCTCTTATCGCCTCCATAGTTTTATGCATTTTCCATATTTCACAGGAAATAACTTTTTCTCAGAATAGGTTTATAATGGGCGAAAATGACTTATATAGGTTTTCAGCCACTTTTAACGCTATTAATTTGTTTATGATTGGACATTTTGGAAAATAAACATCAATTGGCATTTTCGGTCTTTTTCTATAGCCGGAGGCCTAATTTTTCGGAAATTTTAAGCACCGCGACCAAATTAAATTAAAAACTGAACCCAGGGCGTTGTTTATGAGATCGAGATCTACACATTAAGGTCATATAAATGTTTATTTGTTATATATTTAAAAAAGTTATTTCCTACAAAATACGCTGTGTGTTTTATGCTCTCCCGGTAATGCTCTTAAGATCCTCGCTCCTTCTTTGCCCAATAGGTGAACAAGTAAATAAACATTCCGCTCTTCATCGCGCTTTTCCATTCCAGCTGCGAAGAGGTAGTTCTGGAAGTCGCTATACCAGTCATAAAAATCCTCTGTGATATCGCCTGGTTTCTTTAAAAAGACTTCCGGTGCAGGTATGGACGGTGTTTCCTGTACCATACTTACTTCATAATCTTTATTTATGAGTTTCTCCGGTTGTTTAGCTGCCGTCTTTTGTGTTAGAGATGAGTTAGACACCGTCTTTTCTTTTACTTGTACCTCCGTTACAGTCTTCTCTTTCTTACCTAGCTTCCTCTCATGTTGATAAATCCGCATTACTCTATTAAACAACAGCCTATCTGCCATATCTTCCATACTGTCTGCGACTGAACTTCTTATGTTCGCCTTGCTCAGCTTTGTTTTCATGGCGGCTTGTGTCATCTTTAGGTTGTCTCTGTATTCCCGTTCGAGGACGTCGAACATCTCGGTCTTAATCTCGTTGTCGCTCCTTTCTTCCCTGGGCTTTCCGTCCATCTGAATAAGCTCTGCGCGTGATAGTGCTGCAGGCATGTTGTCTACCTCCTTCCTCAGGTTCTTAAACTTCAGAATCGCCATGTTATATGTCTCTAGTTTTTAAGTAATTATTTAAATTTGTGAAAACCCTAGAAAACTTGGGAACTCTCAATCCTGGGCAATATACCACATTATGCACTGGTTTATTCACAATACATACACTTGGAATATAAAATTTGAAACACCTGGAAATTTTTTATATGTGGATGAAATAAGCTTTTCAAATAAAGTTTGTTTCTATTTTGATCTATATTAGACGTATATAATATTTTTTAAACATTTATTACTCTTATGTAATTTCTACAATATTTTCGTCTCATAAATTCAAAAGTTAAATTTTGAAATTTGAAACAATAAAATAACTAAACCCAACCAATAAAAAATACTTATTTAATATTCTATCCACTTCCCCTCATTAGATAAACATTTAGACAAACGATTATCAAAACCCATACTCAAATTTTGACATAAATCATCACTTATTTCTGACCATACTTTTTGTATTTTATTCCAAAGAGATACTTTATTTGTGAATACAATTCCCCCTTTGTACACTTACCTACTCATTTCAGTCCAGAAATTCTCAATCGGATTCAAATCCGGAGAATTGGACGGCCAATTTAAAACATCAATTTTTTTGGCTCTTAAGTATTCGGTTGTACTCTTACTAGCATGCGGCGGTGCGTTTTCTTGTTGCAAAAAGAAACTATTGTCAGGATAAAGCCTTTTCACATTACCGTTTATGAATTTCTTGAGAATAGTTTGATATTCAAGGGAGTTTATGCTTTTTTCGCATAAGAACATGTCTACCTTCCCACGAGCAGAAATGCTTGCCCTAATCATTATTCCTGTCCTTTCATAGTTTTTCATTTAAGAATAAATACAGTATTTATTCTTAAATGAAAAACTATGAAAGGACAGGAATAATGATTAGGGCAAGCATTTCTGCTCGTGGGAAGGTAGACATGTTCTTATGCGAAAAAAGCATAAACTCCCTTGAATATCAAACTATTCTCAAGAAATTCATAAACGGTAATGTGAAAAGGCTTTATCCTGACAATAGTTTCTTTTTGCAACAAGACAACGCACCGCCTCATGCTAGTAAGAGTACAACCGAATACTTAAGAGCCAAAAAAATTGATGTTTTAAATTGGCCGTCCAATTCTCCGGATTTGAACCCGATTGAGAATTTCTGGACTGAAATGAGTAGGCAAGTGTACAAAGGGGGAATTGTATTCACAAATAAAGTATCTCTTTGGAATAAAATACAAAAAGTATGGTTAGAAATAAGTGATGATTTATGTCAAAATTTGAGTATGAGTTTTGATAATCGTTTGTCTAAATGTTTATCTAATGAGGGGAAGTGGATAGAATATTAAATAATTATTTTTTATTGGTTGGGTTTAGTTATTTTATTGTTTCAAATTTCAAAATTTAACTTTTGAAYTTATGAGACGAAAATATTGTAGAAATTACATAAGAGTAATAAATGTTTAAAAAATATTATATACGTCTAATATAGATCAAAATAGAAACAAACTTTATTTGAAAAGCTTATTTCATCCACATATAAAAAATTTCCAGGTGTTTCAAATTTTATATTCCAAGTGTACGAATAGTTTTGCAAACGTCTATAACTTCCTCATCGTAAATATCTTCATTCACAATTTCCGATTCAGAATTATCTCCAGAGGATGAACCACGACAATGTTTTGTATTTGTTGTTATATGTATCCTAGTCTTTGATTTATTGAAATATATTTTTTTTAATTCATAAATTTATGTTGCAAAAAATCAAGGTTTTATTGAACAATCTATGGGTAATATTGGCCCATATGATCTGCTTGAAAACTTACACATGGGTTATTTTGACGACCCTTGTCACTGGGAAGGTTTTAGAATTAAAAGTTACAAAATTAGAAAATATGAAAGGATTACAGGAAGACTACAACAAACTCATAAGCTCGTACCTGTCAACTCTAACGGGGAATGATTCATTCTTCGGCGCAAGTAGTGCTATGGAAGTTTATTACACAATCTGTGAAGGTTTATCAGACTTAGCGCTCGAAGAAAGCGTTAAAAGCTTCCCATTTTCATCATTAGAAAGCGACTCGAGTATTAAGAAACTGGGATACTTTTTTGACGTGCCGGAAAAGCTTTCAACACTCAGCAGTTGCATACTTACCAAGCCTGTTCAACTTAAGCCTGCATTTCTTGATAAAGTCAACAACCAATATGGATTCAAGACCATTCCATTATATGACAGGCCTGAAGACCAGCAGCTAGCCT
>JASNJN010001823.1:0-12870 GCA_030180075.1 Mikrocytos mackini
CTAAATCTTAGGTATCAATATTTCAAGCATTATTTGTCCTACTTTGTCTTGGTCATTAGTTTGTTCTTCTGAGTTGTAAGCTATTTCCGCGCCATCTAATGACGAGTAGACTATTTTTTTAATAAATCCCCCATAAACCTCATCCATTAAATATGCGAGCAATTGTTTGTGTAATCCTGCTTGTATATTGTTTGGGTTTTCTTTTATAGCTTCTCTTTCCCTTTCTTTTTTCATTTTGTTTAATTCGTCAATTTGATAGGACTCGAAAGCTACTTTTCTTCTTATTTGATTATCGAAATCTTCTGAAAGGTAATATAAAATACGATCTTCGGTTTCTTTKKGTTCGTTTAGTTGGCTCCACTCCTCAGAATATGTGTGCATCAGTTTAGTTGATGTCGATATTTTCCCGGAAAAGCAGTGGAAGGGTCGGCTTACAATTTGGCATAATTGGTTGCTGTATATGCTCGCATAACTGGTGTTAGTGTGTTTAAAACTACCATGGTTGTTTCAGTGGCATAGTATCGTCGCGAGCTTTTTAAGATTTTAAAATTATGGAATTGGACAATAACACGAAGTTTAGCAGCTTTGAAGAGCTGGCCGCGGTCATAGAATTAGATGAGAAAACACACAACCATAGTTGGATCGTGAGAAACTCCTCGACAATTGACGAAAACAATGTGAATATCAAAGGATCAGATTCATATCGCATACTAATTGCGAATAGGCTTAGAATAAGCTCTACATATTATTATTGTGAAAGAGGGCGCCCTAGGTTGTCACATGCCAAATTAATGTCAACGACCACGAAAAAACTGGGGTGTCAAGCGTATTTTTATATCGTGGCATGCAATAACAAATTGATTGTGAAACCTGGAAACTTTAAACACGGCTACTTTTGCAAAGGTAAATATAAGAAGAATCCTATTAGCCCCACCGTTAAAAAGATGACCGAACTATTACTAAGACATAAAACGCCGGCCGCCAACATTGCTCGTTATTTATCGTTTGAAACAGGCAATTACTACAGTACGAAGGACATTCACAATACGTTTATAGACAAAAATAAGGATTGGAGCGTAGATGGAGCGGTTAGAGTTTCCTAAAATAATACCGGTATTTACCGGTATTTCGATAATTTGGCCATTATTGATATCGTTTATTATCGTCAAAAACCGTTTTTTTGTATTATACTTTTTTATTTAAAAAGCATAATGTAACAACAAGCAAACTTAATGGCGTTGTGTTTGTTTTGATAAAATTATCCTTCTTTGTTGTTTATTTGTTTTATTTTAAAAAATTTTTAAATTAAATGGTTTCAGAAGTTTGGAATTATTTTGACAAGGATAAAACTGGAACTTCCGCGACATGCAAAAAGTGCACTACCAAAGTGTCAAGAAAGGGAGGAACAACTACGGGGGTATGGTCACACTTATCTCTTCATCACAACATTAACCCAAGTATATCACAAACAACCGGGGATTTCGAAGAAAAAAGACCAACACTTGGCAAATTTATTGTCGCGGAAAAGAAACCCAACAAAGTCGAGGACCCCATTATCCGGCTTGCGGTTATAGACAACATCTCTCTTAATATTCTGGCAACTAGCAAAACATTAGGAATTCTATTGAAATCTAAAAACTATAAAAAAATTCCCAAGAGTCCATCAACAATCAGAAAAATCATACATAAGAAAGCAACTTGCGTTCGTAATAAATTTAAAAGTATGTTTGAGCGACAAATTTTGAATGGAAAACGATATTTGGTTTACATTGAGATATGGACGGGGTCTAACCAGACTAGATATTTGGCTGTCATAATAAGTTCACAAGTGGGTATGTATCTGATAGACTTCGTTGAAATAGTTGGATTTTTGGTGTGCGACGGTGTTACAATATCCGGCGAGGCACTCTTCTGTCTTTTAAAATATCGTTACATTCTCGTGTGGTTGCACCTGTTAGTGATGGGTGTAACCATATGTTGGCTACGGTGAATAAATTTTCAGGCCCACATATCATATGCTTTGCCCTTACGATTAACCTTGCCGTAATTGACACGCTTTTCAATGTTAATAAAATAGAAAGTAATATTTTACAAACCGAAGAACAACAATATTACGAAAAAGATATGAAATTTCAAACAGCTCAGAGCCCATTCAATCGGACACAGAAGAAGAAACAGCACTGACAAAGAATTAGAGAACGCAACTTTCTTTATTGAACAGCAGTATCCCGAACTGTCTTTGAATGAACTACTATCAAAGATACATCGAATAATTTCTAAAATCAAGTACAGTTCGAAAAAATCTATCTACATAACAGGTTCTAAACACGTACTTAGTGTAAAAACTCGGTGGAATAGCGTAGCAGTAATGTTGTTTAATTTTCTCATAAATTTATCCGAAATCAAACAAGTCCTAATTAAGTTCGAGATTAAAGAGAAATTAGCAGAGAACAACTATCAATACTTGAGCCAGTTAAGTTCCTTTCTATGAAATGTTATGAAAGAAACATTACATTCAGTGAAACACCCAAACTTCTTGAGTTTACTTTTACAAAATTAAAACGCGCAAAAGACAGCAACAATCGATTCGCCAATAAGATGCTTACAAATTTACAAAAACGAACGAACAATAGACTTAATAAGCAAATTGTGGACCTAATAGAGTTCATAGAAGGTAAAGGTGACTATGTCGATCTTCAATTCGTCATTCAAAACATGCAGAGGCTGGTGGGAGACAGCACCGATACTGTATACCCATAGGAACGAAGCACAGATAAATAAACTCCCGATTTCCATGTCGAAGATCACGATGGGAAAGGACTAGCAAGCGAATATGCCGAGTATAAACGCAAAAAGGTAAGGTCTGAGTTATTAGCTTAGGATATGTCTGAAGATGTAGACCTGGAAACAATTTTTCACAGGAGCTTTTTGCCGAAATTAATGAAATAAAAGAGAACGGGAGGGTGGGAAAGATGTTTAGTAAAATTTTGGGATGGCTAAAGACTATCGAACCTACAAATATTGAACCAGAGAGATCTTTCTCTATCGCGGGCAATGTCTTAACCAGAGTTGAGAATTTCCGACCCGAACGGGTAGGGTTTGGGCGGAAGAAGGTCAAAAAAACGCCAAAAACTCTCACATGGATGCACTTTTAAAAATATGCCCAATTTTACTAATTTACGCTAGATATTTGTGTAATTTTATTTTTCAAATAGTTAATTTACTCTGATATTAGATTATATGATGAAAACAAGTTAAAACAAATGATTTTTGAGTTTTGATTCGTTATTTTTGAATATCATAAATTTGGGGGAATTAATTTTTATTAGAAAATTCTTCCAAATTTCCTACCCGACCCGCCCGGCCCGTAGGCGGGGCGGGTCGGGTTCTGGATTTAGGCAAAATTCTCAACTCTGTTTCAAATTATAGAGGGATATTATCGCGTTATTCCCTACATTGATTTTACTCTTACAAATAAATCTCTTATAGAACTTCACTTTGTGTATATAAATGATTTAGCAAGTTCTGGTATTGTTTTATAGTCAATGTTTTTATAAGTAGATTAACTTTACTCTACAGTAAGATGGATTAAGAATTCTTTAAATGTATTGTTGAGTTCTGGTATGTAATACTCTTTTAACGTGCTTATAAAACGTGTTCTGGGATATAAGTAGAATGAACACTTTATAGATCCTGTGTATTTCTATTGAGCAATAGTTTTGGCTCGAAAATGTGTTTAAATTGCATGTTTACAATGTTGTTTCTCTCCAAACGGTGTTTTCTTGTTTGTATTGCGATGATAGTAGTGATATATAGAAGAACATGTAGTTATCTGCCGAATTGATATGTGGGGATGAAGTTTTTGGCATTGTTGGAAATTATGCAAAATTAAATTTTATTTTTCGAAAAGTGATGTTTTATGAGGTATGTCAAAACATGATGTTTATAACTTACCAGAATGCGTTTAATATGGTATAATACTCATACAGTCTAACCTCGATAAAATTTACAAATTTTCTAAGATTTACACACGTAAGATTTACAAAAAACACCTATTTTCGATGATTTTCCGAAAATTATTTTTCGGAAAATGGCTCAATAATCACCCGATTGTGCATAAATTATGTGAACTTGACTCAATAAGTATTAATTAAGTGCTAAAATAGCATAGAAATTCATGTATCAAAATTTGGAAAATAATTTTTTTCGTAAGATTTACACTCGGATAAAATTTATTTTATCAAAAATATTCCAACGAAGAATCTTGATTCAATATTAAAGATATAATATGACTTTAAATCGAAGTGTTAGCACCAATTTAGAACCTCTAGTAATTAAATTTACAAGTTATAGCATAGTGAAAAATCATAAAAAATTTGTCATTTATACTCTTGAATAAATAAAAATTTATCATAATTTTGATATCCATGGATTACATCTGGTTTATAGTTATGAAATACAAAAAATATTAATTTATGATTCTCCAAAATTCTGGTCGTATCGTGATAAAATTCAAACTACACGTAAGATTTACAAAAAATTGGAAAAAAAACGGAACTTTGTAAATCTTATCGAGGTTTGACTGTATATACATTATAATTAGGGTTCGGAATATATGTGACTAAACTTGTGGTCACATATTTTGTGTAAAATTCGACGTAAAATCCTCTATAAATTTGGGAAATTTTTTAGGTATCCCATATCTGAGTATCCTCAAATTTTAGATTTTTCTCTATAATCTCTAAAAATCACATATTATTCACATATTTGATCTTTTTTGTCACATATATTCCGACCCCTAATTATAATATAAACAAATATAGATTGTATATTACTATTGTAATTATTAGGGTTCGGAATATATATGGCAAAAAATGATCAAATATGTGAATAATATGTGATTTTTAGAGATTATAGAGAAAATCTAAAATTTGAGGATACTCAGATATGGGATACCTAAAAAATTTCCCAAATTTATAGAGGATTTTACGTCGAATTTTACACAAAATATGTGACCACAAGTTTAATCACATATTGTAGGGGTGATAAGGCACCCAACCATATTTAATATAATGGTTATACATTGAAAGACGCTCTCTGTTCGGAGTCCTAAACTTTTTCGTAAACATTTAAAATTTATAAAATCTTAAAAATATATTTTATTTAAATCCAAATTGTTCCTTTTAATTCAAACTCGCTGAACGGTACGTAAATCTCCTTCTTTGGGAGAAAGCCACCGCAGCCATGTCTTTTAATCTATTAACATAAACTTCGTTGGAATGTTCTTATTCCGACATCCTCCCCGCTTCTACAATTGGGACTATTCTCTTGACATTATGCCATTCTTGTTTATCTTCGATTTCTAGGCACAGTCTATTCCCGTTTCTTTCTATTTGTAGAACTTTGTAAGGTCCATTAAATTTCTTAGACGTCTTCGTTTGTAGGGGAACTTCTAACATAACAAAGTCGTTGATCTTGTAGACATGGTCAATGCGTTTCTTATTGATCCGTTCGTTGTCCTTCATTTTTACTTATTCTTCTCTTTCTTTAACTTCCTTGTAGTTAACATATACTTTTCTTCTTAGAGGATCTAAAGGTGAGGTTTCTTCTGTAATCTCCTTTGGACTATGTCCTAGAACTCTGTTTTTACAATAGCTTAAGTTTCTCAAGATTAATGTCTTTATGTGCTTGACATTGTTTCCTTGGTGCATTCTGAACATTGTTCCAATCGTGGAGTTAATTCTTTCTGCTGTTGAATTT
Source organism: Mikrocytos mackini (assembly GCA_030180075.1). Classification (NCBI taxonomy): domain Eukaryota; phylum Endomyxa; class Ascetosporea; order Mikrocytida; family Mikrocytiidae; genus Mikrocytos; species Mikrocytos mackini. Next base: position 5,761 of record JASNJN010001823.1, read on the forward strand.
CCAGAAGGGTTGTATACTGAGGTTCTTGTATGCTTTATCCCATGCTCTGTTGTGAACTTCTTCAATGCTTTTGATTTGTACTGCTTTCCGTTATCAGTCAGAAGTTTTCTTGGGACACCGTGTTCCTCTATCCACACCTTCAACAGTGATTCTACTATATTCTGTCCAGTTGTGTCTTCTGTAATAAGAATATCGACAGTTCTGGTTGCTAAATCAATTAAAGTCACAACATAAAATCTGCTTCTTTCAAAGTCTGTTTCATATTCTCTACTAAAGAGTGGACCAAAGATGTCACTCGCGATTGTATGGAATTTTTCCTTTTCTAAATTGTTTCCATGTACCTTCCCATATCTTTTGGACTTGCATTTGTATTGTAAGCACTCTATACAAGTCTTTGTTTTGAGAGTTATAAAGCTTGCAAAGCCCTGGCCTGTCAAAAAAGGACAAATGGAAGACCAAAGTCTAGTCTTACTTGGATGACCTAGATAGATGTGGAGAAAGTTGAATATCTCTTCAAATCTTGATTGTGGAATAACAATCCTGTCACCTTTGTCTACTACGAGAGTGATTTCGTCATGTTTTCTCTCTGTATAAATCTTGTTGTCAAGTTTTTGTTGTATTATTTGATCAAACTGCTGATCACTGGCAATTCCAGGTAAGTCGTAAAGCGTATCAAGTTCATTTAAGCTGTAGACTCGTGAGATATAATCCGCACATGTGTTGTTTGTGCCTTTAATATGTTGGAATTGGAAATCAAATTCTTCTAGTAATAGTTTCCATCTTTGAATTTTCCTCGAAAGGTCTTCTTTCTGGTACAATATGTTCACGTTATCGTTTTTAATCAACACATGACAGTTAAAGATAATATTCTTAAAGTGTTGTAATCCCTTTAGAATCGAGAGTAACTCCTTCTCGAGTATGGTGTATTTCGATTCCGCGTCACTAAACTTATAACTGTAGAATCCTAACGTTCTGTCTGCTTGATAAAGAACTGCGCCAATTGCGTTGTTGCTGGCGTCGGTTTCAAGTATGAAGTCCTTTGTGTAGTCAGGAAAATTGAGTAATGTTTGCTCCTTTATCTTTTCAAGAACCTTGTTTACAGTCTCTGAGTTTTGTTTTGTCCATTGGAATTTTTCTTTAATTTTCAGTTTCTCTGTTATGCTGATTAAATCTTGCGAAAGACCGCGAATAAATGGTCTAAACCAATTTAAGAAACCTAGTAGCTTCATGACTCCTTTTCTGTTCTTAGGAGTGAAGTCCAGATATGCATCAACCCGTGACACATCGGCTCTTATTCCCTTTCTGGATATAAGCAATCCTAAATATCTAATTTCTCTTTTCAGTAATTCCGTCTTTTCAAAGTTGAGTGTTGCGCCCGCTGTCCGTAGGGCGTTAATTGTCGTTTGTACGTGCTTTACGTGTTCGTCTGCGTCTCGACTGAAAACGAGGATATCATCCAGATACACTATTGCAAAAGGAAGATGTGATAGTAGTCTTTGTATTATCCTTTGGAAACATAGTGGTGCATTAACGAGACCGAAAGGAAATCTGGTAAACTCGTATGCTTCACCCACTATGCTGAACGCTGTGTATTGTCGTGAGTTTTCACCTAATGGGATTTGATAATACCCGTAGTTCATGTCCAAGCTACTGAACACAGTTGCATTCCCTAATCTTTGAATTATTTCTGAGATCGAGGGGAAAGGAAAGTTTTCCCGAACCGTATTGCGGTTTAATCGACGATAGTCAATCACTAATCTTATAGTGTTGTTTTTCTTGAGTATAGGAAAAGCTGGAGCACAGTACAGTGAGTTTGTCTTTTGAATAATTCCCTTTTCTTCTAACTCGGTTAAAGTATTCCTTGTCATCTCGAGCAATTTGTTTGGGACCGGATATGGTCTCTGATAATCAATCTTATTCGGATCTTTAAGCACTATTTTGTGGCTGTGGTCAATGAGACATCCTAAGGGGGTTGTTTTCCCTTAATCTTGTTAATATAGTGTGCAAGTTCCTTTTTTGCTAATCCTTCCTTTACTGCGAAGATTCTACTTTTCGTTATCAGTTTGTAATCGGGGTGTTTCTTCCAATGAGTAATTTTAGAGTTCTCGATTGGGATGATGGAGTTACCTATCTCCCGTGAGTTATTTTGGAAGTTAATAATCACTTCGTTGTCTTCAATGAAGTCCATACCAAGAACTAAATCATAGCTCATTTTCGGCATAACCTTTGCAGTAACGTTGTACTTCTTGGCAAAGTCATTTCCAAGACGTAGGTCAAATTCTGTTTCTTCATCAAGTGTTATCGTGTTCGTATCGGCCATTTCTACTTTGCTAGGTGAAGTAGTCTTTTGCAGGATCAAGTCTTCCGCTATGGCTGTGTCTCTTTTGATAAGGGTAACGTGTGACCCTGTGTCGACTAGGCATTTAATCTCTTTAGTTTTTACCTGTCCTTCAAGAATGAGTCCGGAACTTCTGTTCTTGGGTTCCTTGAAAGCATATACTCTTTTTACCTCATCGTTAGGGCTGAGTTTTTGCTGTTGTACAGAATAAGTTCTTGTATTAGTGTTTGGATCTTTGTCTTTGGCGTCATTGGCCTGTTTGTAGTAGTTGGAATTCTGGTATCCGGTGTTACTTCGTTGTTCGTAAGTACGATTGTTTCCATATCCTGATTTCCAGTTGTTAGAATATTGTGCTGGTCTGTTATAGTAGTTTCGATAGTTCTGCGAATTATATGTCTTATTTGTTTGCCCAGTTCTGCTCTGGGGGCCACTATTCTGGTCGCCATAGTAAGCCGTCCTCTCTCCGTATTGTCTTTCTTTGAATCGTCTTCTGTTGAAGGAGTTCGATTCTTTGTGGGATTGACGCCGGCATTCTGTATCGCTGTGCGTTCCCGTTTGGTGTAAGCGACACCATTTCGTGGACTGATCTCTTTGAAAAGAATTTCTTTTCTTTTCCCTGTGTTGTAAAGTGGGTTCTTCGCTTGTTTCGGAGAGAATGATATTCTCTATAGTCTGTATCCGTTCGACTATTTCGCGGACAGTGGATAAGCCTGCCTTTGTCATTTCTACGTGCGTAGTTGCACTGAGTCCTTGTTTGAAGACTTCTTCAGCCTTTGCTTCAATCTGGGCGTCATCATATTTCTTTGTGATGGCCAGACGAGTGATTAATTTTCTTACTTCCAAGTAATAATCGGCAATTCGATGGAATTGATCCTGATGTATTCTGTTAATTTGCTTGAAGTAGATTCCACAGTTCGTCACTGGGTACGAGCAACTAAGGAGTATCTCGAGTGCTTCATTCAGTGTCTGAGTGTTGTTTATATAGCTCAACAAAGTAGGAGAAACTAAAGCTTTGAGTACACTGAGTGTCGTATTGTCGTCCCATTGTGCTAACGTAACCGTCTCTTTAAATTCCTGAAGCCAGTCGATTAAATCTTGCGTTCTTAAGTCATAAAGTCCTTTGAGTTGTCTGTCTAAAGTGATACTCGTGTTTGGAACTTGTAGTTTGAACGTGACTGTCTTTCCTGGTGTAGTTGGAGAACATGTTGCTTGTTGGTCCTGATAATGGTTAAGATTTGTTCTTTTACTGTTTAGAGTTGGATTGTTCCCATAGGTTCCGCTATCAAACCCGGTTGGCAATGAATTCATTATGTCGGGGTGATAAGGCACCCAACCATATTTAATATAATGGTTATACATTGAAAGACGCTCTCTGTTCGGAGTCCTAAACTTTTTCGTAAACATTTAAAATTTATAAAATCTTAAAAATATATTTATTTAAATCCAAATTGTTTCCTTGAATTCAAACTCGCTGAACGGTACGTAAAACTCCTTCTTTGGGAGAAAGCCACCGCAGCCATGTCTTTTAATCTATTAACATAAACTTCGTTGGAATGTTCTTATTCCGACATAGTTAATGGAGATAATCCATTGAAATTGTATATAATCACACCAGGCTTAGTCAATATACTTTAATATTTTTAAAATTTAAAAATCAAATGAAAAATAAGGTATCTACTATAGAAAGATACGTGATTGAATTCCCAAATCAGTCACTGAGTAATGAGAATAACAACTTGTACTGCAGATGTTGCGTCACAGTTGTCAGCTGTTATCGGAAATCACTAGTGAGACAACATCTTAATACTTACACTCATTCAAAGAACTTAGGACATTGGCTGAATGAAGAACAACAGACTCTAACCCCTTTTATTTCATGCTACACAAAGAAACAGAAGTCTAGACTAGCTACAACGAATATAAACACAGATCCTAAACATATGTTCTACAAAGATATGACAACAGCGTTTTGTTCTGCCGACATACCCTTCAATAAACTCGAAAACAACGAATTCAGCATGTTCTTGGAGAAATACACAGGTTATCCTACACCAAACAGAACGACATTGACTAGGACTTACTTAAAAACACAATACGAAGAAACAGTAGAGAACATAAGAAAGAGAATACAAGGACATTATATCTGGGCATCTGTTGATGAAACGACAGATATAGGAGGGAACAAAGTAGCTGTTCTATGTGTTGGAATTCTAGATGAAGAAAGAACCGTTCCGCCCATGCTTGTGCACATGAAATTCCTTGACAAGACAAACAGCAGCACTATATCGCAGTTCTTTAATAGGAGCCTCAATATACTTTACAACAATGACGAAGACCAGTTCAAAAGAGTTAGGTTGTTTGTAACAGATTCAGCAGCTTATATGAAGAAAGCTTTTACAATAATCAAGGGAATGTATACAGAACTGATACATGTAAGATGTTTTGCCCATAATATCCACACCGTGTGTAGCGAAATACGAGAACAGTTTCCATTGGTAGATGAGTTCGTTTCTTTGATAAAGAAGATAATCAGAAAAAGTCCACAAAGAAAACAACTGTTTAAGGAAATGAATCCAGAAATTCCTTTACCAAAGTATCCTTCAACAACGCGATGGGGAAGTTGGCTTGATTTTGTCAAATACTTGAGTGAATATATCGATGAGATTTGCAGCTTCTTAAGGAAATTAAATTCAAATGAAGCAGCAGCTATTCGAAGAGTTAAAGAGGTAATTGAAGACAACAACTTAATCTTGGAAGTAAACTTTATTAGTATCTGGTTCGCAGGCTTAACTACAATTTTGATTCAAATACAGGCAAACAATCTTACACTTCACAATTCCGTACTGATTATTAATAAAGCAAAAAGACTTTTAGACGAATGCCCTGATAGTTTACAGACAATACCAATTAAGAACAAGTTCAATAAAGTGTTAGAAAAGAATGTTGGTTTGAATACAATTATTAAAATCCACGATAATATGACAATGGCGAATGGAGAATGGAGTTTTGATTTTCCACGAGTTGATTTAAAGATCTTTAAATATGCGCCCATAACTAGCTCCGAGACTGAGCGGATATTCTCAGTATACAATGCGATGTTTACTAGCAGGAGAACTAACTTACTAAAAGAGAATTTAAAATATCTTTTAATAATTAAATATAACAATAGAAAGTAAAAGTTGGTTATTGAATCCTTTGTATTATAGTATTTTTGATAGTATATTTGCGTAATTATTTGCAGAAACCACATTAATTAATTTTATAAATGATTTCGTAATAGAAATAGTGTCAAATAGAAAGTATAAACGGTTTATTTTATAAAATTATATTTTAAATATTTATTTAATTTTATTAATAAATAATTAGATTATCTCATTGTGAAAGTCATTGTTGTAAATATAACTTATTTTTTAAAGTTTAAATTCCATAACGTTTTCTTAATGGCACAAATAAAAAATGTCACACCCCGCCGGGGGACCGGAGGTGCGMTCGCACAACACATAGCGAGTTCCAATCGTTTTACTCATTTCTCACATAGCCCCCGGTCCACGAACAATGATCATTATGGAATAAATATGATTGGTTTGTATTTTATTCCCTCCACCGCCCGGAACAAGTAGTGCGTCCTAACACGAAACATACAGTGATCTCACCCATTGTTATTTACGTATAAATCAACAATGTTGCTGGGAAATGTGGGGCATGTCTATTTGCACGAAAATTTAAATAAAATGTAGAGATCAATGAAACTAATGTAAGTAATATGTTGTATATATTGCTGCAATAAGGTGCGCGTTGTCGTTAGCAATCGAGTGTTACCCTACATCGGTCTAAAATTGACTTTTTCCAAAAGTCAACAAAATTTTGTTTCGCCCGAAAAAACTTCAAGGGTAAATTTCCTAATAAAAAAGTCAAATTTTAAATTTTCGTGCAAATAGATATAGTGGGAAATGTGTAAGATGTTTTGAAATTTTAATTTTTTAAAAAAATTGTCAATCGTTAATGCTATTTGATTTTAAATTCCTAACTTACATGTTTAAAACAAATATAATACCATTGGTATTGCCAATTAATCAAAATTTTAATGAACAAATCGGCGTTTATTTTCTAAACTTAAAATTTAAATTCCTTGTTTCAGTTTTAAACTTAAAAGGCCGTGCATATAAAGACCCTACATCAACAATGCTTAGGATCACTCTTGTTCGAACCAACTTTGGTGGAAACACAACAACCTCCTATTCTTCAAAGACTGATTAAAAGAAAACAGAAAGCCAAAGCATATAGGGAAAATGACACTTACGTTCCATATAATTCAGACCAGGGAGATAATTAAACCAGACTTGTTTAAATAAGGTCTAGTTGACTATAAACGGATAATAAACCGTAATCAAGATTAATAAGCGCGAAGCATAGACACGTCTAAATATCTACTATATATTTAGTACAGACATGAGCGTACCCGACCCGCCCGCCCGCCCGAACCCGACCCGATCGGGTCGGGTTCGGGCGGAAGAAGGTCCAAAAATCGCCAAAAATTCTCAACAAATCACGAAAGACCAAGATTATTAACAATATCGCCTTTTAAACTTACTAAACTCATTTAAATATTTAGATAAGTGAAATAAACTATATTTGGAGGGATAATTCTATTTTGCTGTAATCTAAAAGTTGATTTACCAACTTTTATAACACTATTTTGATCAATAATTTTCCGAAATTCAAAAATTYTACTACCAAAATGATTTTGATTTTCGACCCGAGCCCGCCCGACC
>JASNJN010001824.1:0-10944 GCA_030180075.1 Mikrocytos mackini
CGTCTTAAACCTCCTATTTGGTAGGGGCTTGAGGGGCCTGAAATTGAAACGTGAAATGACCTTTTCCAAAAACGTCACCAAATGATCATAATATTTTGTCTGAACGCTTAATTTTTTGTCGCCAAAAAAACAATAAGCTCAAAAATTTTTATATTAGATTCTTAATAAATTAAACGTCGATCATAAAATTACGAAATATGGTAACCTGAAAAAAGGGTTTTGGACAGGATTAAACCAGGTTTAAACCTGGATTAAACCACTTGTCCTGTACAAAAGGTTATGGACGGTCTTAAACCCCACCCTGTGTCTGATGCCCTGTATAAAGTAGGTTGTTGAAGTGTCTCATTGTGGACTTCTCTGTGAGTTTTTCTTTGATCAAATCGTTTAGGGTTTTGACAATGAGAGGTTTCAGTTTCTGATTGGGTATTTTGTGTGTCGTCTCCGTTTTGATTATTTCTAATTTCCTCATGTGGCTAAGGATCGATTAAACATTTCCCTTCATTCATTTTCCATTCGCTGACTAAATTCTGCCTTCTTTCCATTTCTATTTTGTTCTTCAGTTTTCATTTTTGGTTGTTTATTGTCTTTAAGTGTCACCACTTTGTTCTTGTCTGTTAGGATGGCGGTCCTTTTCTTTGAGTTTCGGGCCACTGTTTTCATGTCCAGTTTTTTGTCGAGCCTTTGTCTGTTTCCTTGAACACTGTCTTCTTCGAGCTCTTTCTCTTTTGTTCAGTATTTTCTGCAGACTCTTTGCTTCCTACAGACAGCCCTTCCTCTTCTATATCAGTTTCTTCTTTTCTGGTTAGTGATTCTTCCTCCTCTGATAAAGTTACGAATAAGTCCGGGTATTTTATTTCATCCTTGGTTAATCTTTTTCTGGTATTGGGTTTGTTTCTTATTTTCTTTGGCTTCACAATCTTTCTATCTTTCTCGATCACTTCATCTTTAGTGACTTTCTAATTTTCATCTATGGGCGCAGATTCGGCCATTTCAGTTGCTTTTTTGGTTTAATTGTCTTTACTGGTGTTCACCCCACACCTATTAACTGACTCTTTATCTCCAGCCTCTTTCTTTTTATTCTCGGCATTGTTTGCCGCTACGACACAGCCTTTGATGTTGTTTGGTCTCTCGGGATGTCTTCCTTTCTTTGCAGGAACACTCCGTTCTTTATCAGGTGGTTCTTCTGTACTAATTTTATGGCATGCATTATTCTTTATTCTCGAAGGCTTTACTGACAATATCTTGTTCTTATTTACTTCCTGAATCTCTATTTCGAACTACTATCTTCTCTGTCCCCTCCAAAATCTTTGACATTTTCGTTTACATCTATCCATAATAGTTCTTTTCTTCCATCTTGGTTGGGCGGAGATATAGTGTCTGTTTCATCTTTGCTTTTCAATCCGACTTTATTTGTTCCCAATTTATTTGATTTTTCATTATCAGGGGTTCTCAGACTCCCGTCAGTCCTGTGTTATAAATTGTGTTATTTGTGTCGTTTTGTTTTGTCTTTTGGTGTAGGGGTTCTGGGAGTTGTTTTTATGTTTTACCATAGGTCCGGGTTCTTCCGCATACACTGTGGTAACTCTAAGAGCATCATGTGTTTTAATATTCTTGTTGTCTCTTTATTCTCTTTTTAAACTGTTGGTTGTTATTCCTGGATTTAGATTGTAAAATTTCTAATTATACGACGCAATTTGTCGATTTTCTCCTGTTTTTGTGGATTAAATGTGAAATTACCCTGTTGTTAATAATAAAAACCAGATTTCTATACAATTTGTTATCATTTTTATTTATTTTGTCATATTTATGGAGAGCGGATAAAATTTGGGCTAGCCCACTTTGGGGCTGGAAGGTGGGCTAGACCAGATTTGGGCTGTTCATTTAATTTTATATGAACAAAATGTTTTATTGCTCTAAATATCATTATTTTGAGGTGTTATGAATTAATATTTATTTTAATATTGTTTGCAATGACGTAATTGTTAAATATTTAAATTTTCACGTGCATATAATGGATAAATTTTGGGCTAGACCAACATTTGGGCCAGCCCAGGCCCAGGCCCAGTCCAAGTATGGGCTGGCCCAAAATTTATCTTCTCTCATATTTATGGAGATTTATCGGAAATTTTGGCATTTTGCCAAATATCAAGTTTTTTTATGTTTTTGGTAGTTTTGTCAGTTTTTTGGTAAATTTGCTTCGAATGTGGATATACCAAAAATCTGTCAAAATGCCTAAAAATCTTACAAAAGTTTTTTTTTAATGTACAATTACTATTTTATGAAAAATGCCTAATTTACATACAAAATAAACCCACGGCCGTTTTTGTTGCTTCTAGCAATGGCTTTAACTTTTTAAAAAAATAACCCTTCAGTGTGGGCATTAGAATTTGTAGTTGAAGTAGTGAGGTATTGGGGTTATGCCAAGAGCTAGGTTTGTGCACGTGATCGGCCGTTCTCTCATTTTCGGAAATTTCTGTTTTAAAAATTTAACTTTTAAAAGTGGAACTCTTGTGCAGAAGCGCACATCATTCCCTGGCTTTCCCAATCATCTTCTTCTTTCATGATTACTCTCCCAAAGGAATCTCCAACTTTAAGTAAAGGCACAACTTCTTCCTTCTTACTTTTTGCAAGTGGACTATTCTATGCAGTACTTTCGAGAACCACAGAAGAAGATTCAATGCCTTCCGTAAGCTGGTCATCTAGTTGTCATGCAACATGGCACTTATCTTGTACTTGCACCGCTTGTTTACTCCTGAAGTTCGTAGTGAAGTCATATGAGGTTGGTTCTATCCTAACAACAGTTTCTTGGGAGTTGTTCTGGACTTGCTCGAGCCCGCTAAGAGAAGAAGGGTTCTTCCTGGCGTCTAATACAGATTCTATTCTTTCCAGGACATTTGAAAACAGCATATAAGTCAAATTCAGGAAGAGTGAGTATTGACTTTCAACAAAAGAGCAATTATAGTCACTTAAGTTCGTTTATAAGTGTCTGAGAAAAAAATTACAGATGCCCTCTTATTTACTTGGGCCGGAAGTAGTATTCTTGCGACTAACAGAAATTTTACATTTTAGTTTTTTAGAATTCATTCGTTTTCTACTCAGAACCGTACTAGAGCTTTTTTGCGCCTTTTTCTTCAGTATTAAGCGTTTTCTTCGCTAAATCTGTAGGGATATCTTATTTTAGGAGTGTTGTAACGTGAAATTTGATTATAGTTTACTTTTGTGATGTTAAAAGAAAGGATAAACTAAACTTTGAAGTTTGAGTGTATAGCATCAATTAGAGCCGGATCTGAGGCCTGTAGCGCATTTCCGGGTGAAATGTTAGAATATAATTTAACTTTTGGAAATGATTTAAACCCATTTCTCTCTTCTAAAGGGTTTTGAAGTGCTTGTGAGTGAACAGGGAATGCAAATTGATTATAGTTAAGAACTGGCGAATTTTGGAACTTTTCATGTATACTGTGGAAAGAGTTTGAGTTCTGAAAGTTAAATGCACGGATTGTCTGAGCTTTGTAGGGTTGTACTGGATCACGTGAAGTGGATTGGGATTATGTAGTGATGAATAGTGATAGTCTAGGAGTTTCTATACCTAACATACCTATTAGTCTATTCTCTAGTTGGAGATTTTAATTATCAGAAGGAAAATGAAGGTTCATAAACAGTTTACATTGGTTATGCTTGAAAATAACGGGCTGTATGAATTACACGAGTCTATAAAGAAGAACATACATAATTGTAAAGTAAAGTGATCTTATAAAAATATTGATTTGCAATATTTTCTTATATAATAAATAGGGACTCCAAAAAAAAGTTATCACCTATTTTTTTATATTACGTCTAACGAAGGCTTAATCAATATATATGTTTTAAAATGAATGCCGGTGGTCTTGTGTTGAATTTAAAATAACTTATTTTGACCTAAAAGCTTATTATGACTTTTTTGGCAAAATTTTTAACTTTTTAAGAATGAAAAAAGATACACTACAAAAGATAGCAGACGAATGCGACGATGCATTCATAGAGTTGAATGGTTCGGTGTTGTTTTGTCAAGCATGTAAGACACATATAAATACGGACAAGAAGTCACACCTGACACAACATCTCTCAACAGTAAAACATATAGAGAATTCCAACAGCACCAGAACAAGGCAATATATGTTCTCAGCAACTAGTGAGTCTATAACAAGCAGATTTAACTTAGATCTTTGTTCTACACTTTTGAGATGCAATATCCCTATTCACAAGACTACATATTCGCCATTTGTTTCCTTTTTGAAGAAATGGACTGGATATAAGCCCCCAAGCCCAACCACACTATCGACTCTATATATTAACCCGCAATACGAAAAGATAATTATTGATATTAGGGATTCTGTTGCAAATAGGAGTGTGTGGTGTAGTTTCGACTTTAGTACAGATATTTGTGGAAGACATGTAGGTCTGTTTATAATTGGGACATTAGATGAACAACCACCACTTGGGCCATATTTGCTCAATGTTGATTTCTTTGAAAAGGTTAATTCAGATACTGCTGGTCAATTTATGATGAATAGTTTGGGAATTATATGGCCATCTGGATTGAAGTTTGAAAAGGTAGGGATATTAGTAACAGATGCGGCTAGTTACATGAAACTCGCATTTACAAAGTTAAAGCCGTTTTATAATAATATGTTGCACATATTATGTGTTTGCCATGCAATTCATAACATCGCAGAACAAATACGAAACCATTTTCCTCAAGTTGACAAGTTTGTGAACCACTACAAGAAAACATTCAAGAAGTCTGTATATAGGAAATCAATATACAAAGAAGTTACCAATGATTTAAAATATTGCCCGGAGCCCGTCGTTACACGTTGAGGTACCTGGATTGAGACAGTCACATTCCTGTCAGAGCATTACGATCTTATTAAAGAAGTATTCGATCACTTAAGCGAAGAAGGCTCAAGTTCAGTTGAAATTTGCAAAAACATATTAGAAATAAATGAAATTAGAGAAGAAATGGAAACCATAGCTGGTTATTGTGGAAGAATACCATATTTTATAAAGGCATTAGAAGAACGGAATCTTGAACTTTCTCGGGCTCTTGAAATAATTTGCGACTTTGAGAAATATTTATTTGTTATACCACTAGAGTTGGGGAGAATTGTGCGAAATAAATGGCGGGAACTTACGGGTAAAAATTCGGGATTAACACATTTATTAGAAATGTATAGGAATAATGAAAACTTAGGATTATATAAAAATGCACCAATTACCAGTTGTGACACAGAGAGATATTTTTCACTCTACAATAATCTTGTTACAAACAAAAGAACAAAATTATTGGAGTTCAATATTAAAAAATATATGGTCATAATGTGTTACTGGGGTTCATGCGAATAGTATATATTTAAATAAACAATTAAATTGGAGCATTGATTATTTATATAAACATGTTTAAATTATGTCAAAAATGTTTTTGAATAATAAAATAATTTGTAAATTTTTTTTTAATTTTATCGCGATTTAAATTTTCAAGTTTTATCTAATTAGCTCGCCACTTGCAAGAATGTTTATATATGTTTATTTTAATTTTTAGTATTGGGATTATTATGATCCAGAAATAATACGAATAAATTACATGATCAATTAAATGAATGTATTTTATTGTTAACAATTGGACTAAAAGTATTGGAACAAAATACGAAAACCTTGATATATTACAAGTAACTAACAGTGCTTAGCGATATAATCTTAACATTTTATTTGAATGCTAATTCGAAATTAACTGTATAAGTTTTAGATTAATGGTGACAAAATGTTAATATGCCGTACTGTGAATTTTAAATACTTCCGTGAACTATATTTTACAATTTTTCACTTATTTAAGCTTATTTGACGAATTATATGCAGCTTATAGGTTAAGCTATTAGCTTAAAAAAGGTCTTATTTCTAGAGTCTCTGGTTATAATCTGTATAAAGTGGAAGATTACAGAGATTATAAAATAAATCTAATTAACTGGATAATACGTAGGCTCATTTATTTTCGCCATAATAATTAAATATTATATTATTTGATAATATTTCATGGAATAAATGGATTTAGCAATGACATAACCTGCAAATGAATATTTCACGTCAAAATTACATTATGCTTTCTATTAAACTATTTATTCAACATGACTACGTAGATTATAATCTGTCCTGGTGATTTTGGGGTTTTGGGTTCGTTTAGTTGGCTCCACTCCTCAGAATATGTGTGCATCAGTTTAGTTGATGTCGATATTTTCCCGGAAAAGCAGTGGAAGGGTCGGCTTACAATTTGGCATAATTGGTTGCTGTATATGCTCGCATAACTGGTGTTAGTGTGTTTAAAACTACCATGGTTGTTTCAGTGGCATAGTATCGTCGCGAGCTTTTTAAGATTTTAAAATTATGGAATTGGACAATAACACGAAGTTTAGCAGCTTTGAAGAGCTGGCCGCGGTCATAGAATTAGATGAGAAAACACACAACCATAGTTGGATCGTGAGAAACTCCTCGACAATTGACGAAAACAATGTGAATATCAAAGGATCAGATTCATATCGCATACTAATTGCGAATAGGCTTAGAATAAGCTCTACATATTATTATTGTGAAAGAGGGCGCCCTAGGTTGTCACATGCCAAATTAATGTCAACGACCACGAAAAAACTGGGGTGTCAAGCGTATTTTTATATCGTGGCATGCAATAACAAATTGATTGTGAAACCTGGAAACTTTAAACACGGCTACTTTTGCAAAGGTAAATATAAGAAGAATCCTATTAGCCCCACCGTTAAAAAGATGACCGAACTATTACTAAGACATAAAACGCCGGCCGCCAACATTGCTCGTTATTTATCGTTTGAAACAGGCAATTACTACAGTACGAAGGACATTCACAATACGTTTATAGACAAAAATAAGGATTGGAGCGTAGATGGAGCGGTTAGAGTTTCCTAAAATAATACCGGTATTTACCGGTATTTCGATAATTTGGCCATTATTGATATCGTTTATTATCGTCAAAAACCGTTTTTTTGTATTATACTTTTTTATTTAAAAAGCATAATGTAACAACAAGCAAACTTAATGGCGTTGTGTTTGTTTTGATAAAATTATCCTTCTTTGTTGTTTATTTGTTTTATTTTAAAAAATTTTTAAATTAAATGGTTTCAGAAGTTTGGAATTATTTTGACAAGGATAAAACTGGAACTTCCGCGACATGCAAAAAGTGCACTACCAAAGTGTCAAGAAAGGGAGGAACAACTACGGGGGTATGGTCACACTTATCTCTTCATCACAACATTAACCCAAGTATATCACAAACAACCGGGGATTTCGAAGAAAAAAGACCAACACTTGGCAAATTTATTGTCGCGGAAAAGAAACCCAACAAAGTCGAGGACCCCATTATCCGGCTTGCGGTTATAGACAACATCTCTCTTAATATTCTGGCAACTAGCAAAACATTAGGAATTCTATTGAAATCTAAAAACTATAAAAAAATTCCCAAGAGTCCATCAACAATCAGAAAAATCATACATAAGAAAGCAACTTGCGTTCGTAATAAATTTAAAAGTATGTTTGAGCGACAAATTTTGAATGGAAAACGATATTTGGTTTACATTGAGATATGGACGGGGTCTAACCAGACTAGATATTTGGCTGTCATCATAAGTTCACAAGTGGGTATGTATCTGATAGACTTCGTTGAAATAGTTGGATTTTTGGTGTGCGACGGTGTTACAATATCCGGCGAGGCACTCTTCTGTCTTTTAAAATATCGTTACATTCTCGTGTGGTTGCACCTGTTAGTGATGGGTGTAACCATATGTTGGCTACGGTGAATAAATTTTCAGGCCCACATATCATATGCTTTGCCCTTACGATTAACCTTGCCGTAATTGACACGCTTTTCAATGTTAATAAAATAGAAAGTAATATTTTACAAACCGAAGAACAACAATATTACGAAAAAGATATGAAATTTCAAACAGCTCAGAGCCCATTCAATCGGACACAGAAGAAGAAACAGCACTGACAAAGAATTAGAGAACGCAACTTTCTTTATTGAACAGCAGTATCCCGAACTGTCTTTGAATGAACTACTATCAAAGATACATCGAATAATTTCTAAAATCAAGTACAGTTCGAAAAAATCTATCTACATAACAGGTTCTAAACACGTACTTAGTGTAAAAACTCGGTGGAATAGCGTAGCAGTAATGTTGTTTAATTTTCTCATAAATTTATCCGAAATCAAACAAGTCCTAATTAAGTTCGAGATTAAAGAGAAATTAGCAGAGAACAACTATCAATACTTGAGCCAGTTAAGTTCCTTTCTATGAAATGTTATGAAAGAAACATTACATTCAGTGAAACACCCAAACTTCTTGAGTTTACTTTTACAAAATTAAAACGCGCAAAAGACAGCAACAATCGATTCGCCAATAAGATGCTTACAAATTTACAAAAACGAACGAACAATAGACTTAATAAGCAAATTGTGGACCTAATAGAGTTCATAGAAGGTAAAGGTGACTATGTCGATCTTCAATTCGTCATTCAAAACATGCAGAGGCTGGTGGGAGACAGCACCGATACTGTATACCCATAGGAACGAAGCACAGATAAATAAACTCCCGATTTCCATGTCGAAGATCACGATGGGAAAGGACTAGCAAGCGAATATGCCGAGTATAAACGCAAAAAGGTAAGGTCTGAGTTATTAGCTTAGGATATGTCTGAAGATGTAGACCTGGAAACTATTTTTCACAGGAGCTTTTTGCCGAAATTAATGAAATAAAAGAGAACGGGAGGGTGGGAAAGATGTTTAGTAAAATTTTGGGATGGCTAAAGACTATCGAACCTACAAATATTGAACCAGAGAGATCTTTCTCTATCGCGGGCAATGTCTTAACCAGAGTTGAGAATTTCCGACCCGAACGGGTAGGGTTTGGGCGGAAGAAGGTCAAAAAAACGCCAAAAACTCTCACATGGATGCACTTTTAAAAATATGCCCAATTTTACTAATTTACGCTAGATATTTGTGTAATTTTATTTTTCAAATAGTTAATTTACTCTGATATTAGATTATATGATGAAAACAAGTTAAAACAAATGATTTTTGAGTTTTGATTCGTTATTTTTGAATATCATAAATTTGGGGGAATTAATTTTTATTAGAAAATTCTTCCAAATTTCCTACCCGACCCGCCCGGCCCGTAGGCGGGGCGGGTCGGGTTCTGGATTTAGGCAAAATTCTCAACTCTGTTTCAAATTATAGAGGGATATTATCGCGTTATTCCCTACATTGATTTTACTCTTACAAATAAATCTCTTATAGAACTTCACTTTGTGTATATAAATGATTTAGCAAGTTCTGGTATTGTTTTATAGTCAATGTTTTTATAAGTAGATTAACTTTACTCTACAGTAAGATGGATTAAGAATTCTTTAAATGTATTGTTGAGTTCTGGTATGTAATACTCTTTTAACGTGCTTATAAAACGTGTTCTGGGATATAAGTAGAATGAACACTTTATAGATCCTGTGTATTTCTATTGAGCAATAGTTTTGGCTCGAAAATGTGTTTAAATTGCATGTTTACAATGTTGTTTCTCTCCAAACGGTGTTTTCTTGTTTGTATTGCGATGATAGTAGTGATATATAGAAGAACATGTAGTTATCTGCCGAATTGATATGTGGGGATGAAGTTTTTGGCATTGTTGGAAATTATGCAAAATTAAATTTTATTTTTCGAAAAGTGATGTTTTATGAGGTATGTCAAAACATGATGTTTATAACTTACCAGAATGCGTTTAATATGGTATAATACTCATACAGTCTAACCTCGATAAAATTTACAAATTTTCTAAGATTTACACACGTAAGATTTACAAAAAACACCTATTTTCGATGATTTTCCGAAAATTATTTTTCGGAAAATGGCTCAATAATCACCCGATTGTGCATAAATTATGTGAACTTGACTCAATAAGTATTAATTAAGTGCTAAAATAGCATAGAAATTCATGTATCAAAATTTGGAAAATAATTTTTTTCGTAAGATTTACACTCGGATAAAATTTATTTTATCAAAAATATTCCAACGAAGAATCTTGATTCAATATTAAAGATATAATATGACTTTAAATMGAAGTGTTAGAACCAATTTAGAACCTCTGGTCATAAAATTTATAAGTTTTCAATGAGTGCAAAATCATGAAAATTTTGTCATTTATGCTCTTGAAGAAATAAGTATTTATCATAATTTTGAGATCCATTGATTAAATCTGTTTTATAATTGAGAAATACATAAAATATTCATTTATGATTCTCCAAAATTCTGGTCGTATCGTGATAAATCCAAAACTACACGTAAGATTTACAAAAAATTGGAAAAAAAACGGGACTTTGTAAATCTTATCGAGGTGTTTGACTGTAATTCATTTATTTATAAACTTCATAGTGCTTAAAATGATGACAATTTAAAACCAATAATTAATTACATTTAATAAAGGCAGTGCCATCAGGTCACTTGCCCCCTTCCTTATGAAATCAAATGATTCCGTTCCGACTTGGTGGTTCACTTTGTATCTTCCAAGACCCATGGGCAGGGCAGCATTCGCTAAAGCCACCAAAAGTGCTCATAGCCACAAAAAATGACGATATCCGTAATTCTTTTTCAAAATCGCAAAATCGGATTAATCATAACAAAATTATGTTTAAATTATAAAACTGCGCGCGAGAGATACTATATATAGAAAGCATGTATTATAGACAAGATAGTTTATGATAAAATACAAATATATTAATATTGATGATTGAAAATTGACACGAGTGCCCACAGCCAGAAAAATGTTTCACTATTGATAATTTGAGATTTTAATTTATTTTTTGAACAAATAAAAGTAGCCCAAACGCTTATTTTAGTAT